>LGRX02009916.1:0-34621 GCA_001247695.2 Cymbomonas tetramitiformis | reverse complement strand
CACCTTATGCCCCCCCCACACGGCCCACAATCACTGCCCGTGACACCTGTGTCGTGGGCAGTGATCTGAGGGGTGCTTGGAGGTCGCACGTCTCACCTTATGCCCCCCGACACGGCCCACAATCACTGACCGTGACGGCCGTGCCGTGGGCAGTGATCTGAGGGGTGCTTGGGGGTCACACGCCTCACCTTATGCCCCCACTCACGGCCCACAATCACCGCCCGTGACAGCTTTGTCGTAGGCAGTGATTTGAGCGGTGCTTGGGGGTCACACGCCTCACCGTATGCCCCCCAACACGGCCCACAGTCACTGCCAGTGACAATTGTGTCATGGGCAATGATTTGAGGATTGCTTGGGGGTCACACGCCTCACCCTATGCTCCCCCACACGGCCCACAATCACCGCCCGTGACAGTTACGTCATGGGCAGTGATCTGAGGGGTGCTTGGGGGTCACCCGCCTCACCTTATGCCCCCCAACACGGCCCACAGTCACTGCTCGTGACAGTTACGTCATGGGAAGTGATGTGAGGGGTGCTTGGGGGCCATACGCCTCACCTTATGCCCCCCAACACGGCCCACAGTCACTGCCCGTGATAGGTGTGTCGTGGGAAGTGATGTGAGGGGTGCATGGGGGTCACCCGCCTCACCGTATGCCCCCCGACACGGCCCACAATCACTGCCCGGGACGGTTGTGTCACGGGCAGTGATTCGAGGAGTATTTGGGGGTCGCATGCCTCACCTTATGCTCCCCCACACGGCCCACAATCACCGCCAGTGATAGCTATGACATGGGCAGTGATTTGAGGGGTGCTTGGGGGTCACATGCCTCACCTCATGCCCCCCCACACGGCCCACAATCACCGCCCGTAACAGCTTAGTCCGGCTTGTCATGGGCAGTGATCTGAGGGGTGCTTGGGGGTCACACGCCTCACCTTATGCCCCCAGACACGGTCCACAGCCATTGCCTGTGACAACTATGTCATGGGCAGTGATCTGAGGGGTGCTTGGGGGTCACACGCCTCACCTTATGCCCCCCAACACGGCCCACAGTCACTGCCCATGACAACTGTGTCGTGGGCAGTGATTTGAGGGGTGCTTAGGGGTCACACGCCTCACTTTATGCCCCCCCGACACGGCCCACAATCACTGACCGTGACAGCTTTGTCGTGGGCAGTGATTTGAGGGGTGCTTGAGGGTCACATGATTGTGCGCTTACTAATTGTTTGCTTGACTTGTTTGCAGGACATGGAGCAGCTTTCGAAGACTGTATGGTTGCTTAGCTTGCTAATCTTATCCGTTGCTTGTTAGGTGATCGTGCGTGTGGCAGGCTGCATGCACATTAGTTTGGATATGTTGTTCATTGTTAGTTTGAGCCAATCGCATTACGACGTATGTATGTATGTTTACACTTGGTCATAGGGTAGGGGATGTGACATCTATCATTTTTCTTAAATGTCATAGGGTGGGGTGTGTGTCATCGGTCATTTTGCTTAAGTGTGATAGGGTGGGGTGTGTGTCATCGGTCATTTGTCTTAAGTGTGATAGGGTGGGGTGGGTGTCATCGGTCATTTTTCTTAAGTGTCATTGGGTGGGGTGTGTGTCATCGGTCATTTTGCTTAAGTGTGATAGGGGTGGGTGGGTGTCATCGGTCATTTGTCTTAAGTGTCATAGGGTGGGGTGTGTGTCATCGGTCATTTGTCTTAAGTGTCATAGGGTGGGGTGTGTGTCATCGGTCATTTGTCTTAAGTGTCATAGGGTGGGGTGTGTGTCATCGGTCATTTTGCTTAAGTGTCATAGGGTGGGGTGGGTGTCATCGGTCATTTTGCTTAAGTGTCATAGGGTGGGGCGTGTGTCATCGGTCATTTTGCTTAAGTGTCATAGGGTGGGGTGGGTGTCATCGGTCATTTGTCTTAAGTGTCATAGGGTAGGGGATGTGACATTTGTCATTTTTCTTAAGTGTGATAGGGTGGGGTGTGTGTCATCGGTCATTTTCTTAAGTGTGATAGGGTGGGGTGTGTGTCATCGGTCATTTTTCTTAAGTGTCATAGGGTGTCATTTTTCTTAAGTTTTACTTATATCACCGACGTATAACTCCATCGGCCAATAGCTAACTGCAACGCTACAATTTATACGTATGGGGGCTTGTGGGGGTTTATACGCAAAAAGTTAAGAAAAGATAAGAAAAGTTAAGCAAACTTAAGAAAACTTAAGAGAATACTTGTAGAAGTGTTCTGCCTCAAACAGTGTTCTCCCTCCCAAAGCATCCTTTTCTATATTTTAAGACATGCTAAAAATGTTTTTTTTTTACTTACAGATGGAAGACGAGGTGCAACGAGGAGGCGGGGACCACGGAGCGGGCTCGTCTAGAGGGGCAGGCATTTTGGTGGAAGAAGCTCAGTTTCTCCACAATGCCAAATCCATGGGTATGACGTTCTGGATTAACTTGGGCGGCTTGGCGGGGGATGCGGAGTTCGACAAGGTGGACACGTATCTGCGCCTGATTATTGACAAGGAGATCTCAATAAAAGAGGGGGGCATTGCGATAAGCCAGTTCAAGAAGGAACGCATGGTGCAGAAGCACTTGGTGTCCGCGGCGGGATTGCAAACCTGGGACGAATTCAAGGACGAGTTCACCCCCTACTGGAGCTCCCAAGAGAAAATCGAGTCGTTGATCGGCTGCTTACCTTCAACTCAGGGGGGAGCGCGCCGGGGGGGTCTGGGGAAGTTCCGCTAGCGATCTTCAATTACGTCGAGAACGCGCGGGCAAATCTCAAAGAAGCGCAGGCGCCAAGCGCGGCTCACATCCTAGGCTTGCAACAGATCGAGGTGAAAGTCGACATCAAACTCTATCGGGAGGCGCGGACTGACGGGCCGCAGCCTAAGGTTGCAGGAGAGGCAGGCCTGGAGGACGACGAGCCCACACATCAGACGGACGTGCCGATGCTCCCTCGTTGGAAGATCGTCAAGGGCAGCATGAACGATTTGAAGGACATCCCGAGACTGCCCTTCACGGGGACGATCATCGACTGCAATTACGCCCTTGACAAGGAGAAGACTCCCAACGCGATGACCAAGGAGGAGGTGCAACCGTTCCTGGAGTCTTTCAACGCCAAGACCACCGCCCCGGCATGGACAGTCGCTATATTTTGCGGTTTCGTCCAACAAACCGATTTCCTGGAGGTGATTGACAATTACTGCTCCGGCCGCGCGGAGCGGTTCTTCTGGCACAAGCAGAACGTGCACATGAACCCCAACAAGTCCGTACGCTACAATGACGTTGAATGTGGCGTCCTGGGGTACCATGTAAAGAGCGATGCCCAGGGGGAGTCTTCTAAAAAGCCGGAGTGGATGTTCAACTTTGATTTTGGGGACGGTGAACGTCTGAGCCGCGCGTCACTTATGCGCGGCTTCCCGGTTGTGCACCAGATGTACAAACGCGACGGCAAAGTCGTGAATAACCATCAGAAACCCCTAGCACTGTTGATGGAGCTGATCCAGTGCCACATGCTCGGTGACAATCCGGGCAAGGTGGATGAGAACGGCCATCCACTCAACTGGATTCTCGACGCTTGCTGCGGCGTCGGCTCGACGTCCATGGCCGCCATGAGGTGTGGTATGAACGCGATCGGCTTCGACCACGACCAGTACATGGTCAGCTCTGCGCAGCAACGGCTGATCAATTTCCACGCCGAGCCCGATCAGGATGCCGAGACGAAGCCAAAACAGAAGAGTGAACCGACGACGAAGGGGAAGGAAGCAGCCACTGTTGAGTCGGATGAGGACGAAGCACAAGTAGAACAGGCCGAAGAGAGTGATGAATAAAATAGTAGGATTTGTCGACCGCCCTGACTGATAGTATCAGTCATGCCTCGACGGTATAGGGTGAAAAGTACTCTGCTCGTAAACATTTGAATAAAGAATGATACATGTATGCATATTTCGGTGTTTTCATTGTACGCATACTGCACTTTTCTACCTTGTTGCCTTTATGTATCCCTATTTCGCGCATAAATATCACTAAACCCTGATTTTTATGAAATATATATAAATCCAAAAATGACATATGATAATGTCATTTTCATCGAATAGTGTGTTTGCAGTGTAGTTGGACCCCCTCTTAACCCGCATACCCGGAAAAGTGGCGATGTGGGTTTCGAAGTCGTGTCCGACCGCATCGGGGGAAATTTTCATTTTAGCACATCGTTTCCGACGGGTTTCCACGGTTCGTGACGTTGCAGCACTTCAAGTAGGTCACCGACAAGTCACACGCCGCAGATTATGCAGTGAATCCAGATGAATCCAGGGTACTGAATATTTCGGGTACACTTTGAACGTGAGACCAAGATTGAGAGTCGGTCAAGCGACTCGCGTACTATTCATGACCTTGATGGTTGAATGCGATATCAAATGCAAAATGCACCACATACGATAGTATACCTCCGACTACACGCACTAAACAACAATGGGTAGGCTTTTTTGCAGTGTATGAATGGGCTGTCATCTGAACTGAACTGGGGCGCAAAGAATTGGTCTGGGAAATGAATAACGTTATGACATGGTTTTAGATCGAGTTTTCAGAACGAAATTTGGCGATGAGAACGTGTACGGGGCTCTTACCGGATCTTATGGGCGGAGATTCCCACGAAATAGGCACCCAAATCCTTCTTTGTCTGTAAATTACAATATGCATGCCTTTATTGGCCATCTCCTTGAAGTTCCATGCTGAATCTAAGATTACATTATTGATATCGAAAGGCACTCCATCACCACCACCATCATCATCATCATCCTAATGAACGGCCTCTGGCCAAAGCGCGACTCACAAATAGACACTTTGGTTGCGGGAACCGTTCATTAGCTAATGAACGGCCTCTGGCCAAAGCGCGACTCGCACATAGACACTTTGGCTGCGGGAACCGTTCATTAGCTAATGAACGGCCTCTGGCCAAAGCGCGACTCGCACATAGACACTTTGGCTACGACGGGAACCGTTCATTAGCTAATGAACGGCCGCTAGCCAAAGCGCGACTCGCACATAGACACTTTGGCTACGACGGGAACCGTTCATTAGCTAATGAACGGCCTCTGGTCAAAGCGAATTTTTTCTTGGACCTTGTGATAGATTGTGTAATCTTGTTCATCACAGGAATGTGGAATATTGTATCATAAATTTCTAAATAAATTTCATGAAGTACATTCGCGACGTTGGTCGAGTTGGTACGGCGCTAGGCTATGAACCTCGCACTCGTGGGTTCGATTCCCACTAAGGGTGTAGGTCGCGCAGATTTAAGGCGTGGCGGAGAGTGCTGACGAGCACGCGACGGCCGTCCCGCCTGCAGACGTGCAGTGCTGTGGTTGTCTCCCAAGCGTCTTAGATCCAGCCAACCTATAAAAACCCTTATGCGTTTCCTTGGATAATTTGTTAATAATTTTTTATTGACGGTGTCTTTTGTTTTGTAACAGGTGTGCTTTAAGTTCTACTATATGGCTTACGGCATCAGCTACGGGTATCTTCACGACTGTCGGACACGCGTGCTCGAGGGCCGACACACGTTTGTTCATGGATTGACGTACGAGGAGGACAACCGCAAGATTTCCCTGAAACGCGAGTCGGTCGTTGCATGGCTCAAGAAATACGCTGACGAATATGGACAACCCCAACCTGACAAAGCCGAGAAGCACCTTTCGGATGGATTGACCATCGAAGAGCTGTGGGACGAGTACATCGAGGGCTTGCAAGAGAATGAGGAGAGCAAAAAATGCTCTCTCAGTTACTTCTACAAAATATTTGACGAAGATTGCAGCAAGTGGCTCAAGATTCCATCGGTGAACCGATTTTCTCAGTGCGATGTTTGCGCGTCCTTCAAGTTGTTGAAGGAAGGCCTAACTAAATCTCAAAAAGGTAAATATTCTTGAATAGCTTTGTGCTGTGTTTATATGCTCATGTAATTTGTTCACTGACCCGAATTTGTGTATCTTGCACAGCGCAATACAACGGGCCTCTCAACAAACATCATGCAATCGCACGAGCGGAGCGCCAGAAGTTCTACAAACATGGTCGTAAAGCGAATATGACCAAGAGCATCCCCATGAACAAAACTTGGCATAAGTATGCCTCGGTGATCATCGATGGCATGACGCAGTGGACCACCCGACTGCCACACTTTCGACGTATCCCTAAACATCTGGACTCTAAGGACTTCCTTGACGTGCACAACATGGGGAGCATGATCGAGAACGTGGGCCGCTTCATGGATTTCAACTACGCCAACTTCAAGGACGATGCGAACTTCCTTGTCAACGTTTTGCACCGGGATATCCTCCGCATTCAAGAGCATCGACGCAACGGGGACGGGGAAAATTCATACCCGATGCCGGAAGTATTGTATGTACAGCTTGACAATGTGAGCACCAACAAGAGCAAGTTGATGTTGGCATACGCAGCTTGGCTGGTTCACACGGACGTCTTTCGCAAGGTGAAACTCAACTTTCTGTTGGTGGGACATACGCACGAGAACATTGACCAGATGTTTTCACGCTTCTCCGTGCGTCTACGACGCAAGCAAGCTTGGACGCTCGACGAGATGATAGAGGTCGCACAAGAATGCTTTACGGATGGTGTAATATGCGAGCACACCGAGAAGATCTTCGACTTCAGCTCTTGGTTTGATGGTCACGTCTTCGATTGCCACAATATTTTGGCACAGCAGGCTTTCAAGTTCAAGAAGAACGAGCACGGCGAAGTGGGCATGCAGTACAAACAGTATTCCATTTCACCCAAATGGTTGCCCGAGACTCCATTGCCAAAGCTTGTTTCTACACCCCCTGTCGCGGGGCCTGGATACATCAAGCCGATTCCTTTTACCGAAGAAGGCATCGAAAAGCTTGAGCATACCTTACAGGCGTTGAAGGACATTTTGGGCACAAAGCTCACGGACGTGCACGAAAGGTTTTGGCGCGAGGATGTCATCGAGAAACAGCGCCACCTAATAACTGCTGGTGGAGAATGTCAAGCGCCCGCGATACCCTTCCAGCATCCCGAGAAAATCGCCATCGAGCGCGCGCAATGCCACCTTGGTTCGACTGATAGAGGCGCCCGCGTTGGCGATAGAAGCTGCCGGGGCTGCCGCCGTCCCCGCTATACCGGTGCGCATCCAACGCCGAATTGATCGAGCGCCGATAGAAGTGTACAACGGTAAACGGAAACACCAAGGTCGAGCCCAAAAGCGAGCAGAGCAGTACGTGGACAACGCCCAGTGGGAGGTCACCTACGGCCAGATGACCGTCGGCAGCTTTGCAGTGGCTCTCGCGGTGGAATCTGAAAACGACAAGTTCGCTTTCCGCGTACAACTGAGGCGAAGCGAATGGTCGGATCCGTTGTACTTGGTGAAGGTGGAGGCGCGCTATCCGTCACTCGGGACCTTTGAACCGGTTTCGGAAGCCCCACTTCGGGATCTACCTTTTGAAACCCGTTTTTTGGTTTGGGAACCTTCCGAAACCGGTTTCGGAAGGTTACGAGTGTGTGTTTATGTTGCCGAAAGTGAATCCGGTGGGAGTATTCAGGATATGAGGTATCAAATTAAAGGTCTCGACGAGCCCGATAAGATGGCAAAATTAGGCATGAATACTCTAACCGGTTCTCACTTTCGGAAGCCAAAACAACATTTGTATGGGTTTCGGAACCCTCCGAAAAGGGTTTCGGAAGCCCCCGAAACCTGCAAATGTTTTCATGTGAAACGCTGAACTGGGAGAAAGATACGGATGTCTGCCACCATGGAACGTTTTGACTGGAAACTTGGAATGGCGACCAATTATAAAGACGCGATCATAATATATTGCGATTGTGACATGGCACCTGAAGTCGGGGAACTGTGACACTCAGCGACAGCGACAGCGACAGCGACAGCCGAGCGACATGGACGATGGAGTTCTCCAGTGTCGTCTTGTACAGAATCGTGTCCGTTTTTGCAATTCCTGTCGCTTTTTGCAGTTCTTAACAGTGACAACAACGCCGTTTGTGAGTTATTAACTATGGAAATGCGAGTTATCGCTTGCCCGCCCCAACTTTGTTGCGCTACTGCAGGCACAGCCCCTTGTGATTTTCATCACATTACATGAAGTACAATTTTTTCAACGTTCGTTACTAAGATATATGTATTCACAAGGCGAATACCTTTTTTTGAGCTCTTGATCGACCCCATCTGCAACCGCATCAGCTTCGTTTGCAGTCGCGACTGCAAGCTAAGTCGATGGGGTTCAAGATAGGGTCGACCAATTCACAACAGCCGAGGGGTGTTCTTGCGTTCTAGCGCAAGAAACCTGTCAGATATATTCGTATTAATAATACGAATGTATCCCGTAAGTTTCAGAGCATGCCTTCGAGATTGCTCGAAACGGTCGCATCTTCACAAGAGAATCCAAACCCATAACGCCTCTTGTCAAGATGCGACTGTTTGAAGTATGCTTGACGGTAGGCCCTGAAACTTCCAGGATATATTCATATTATTGTTATGAATACACGTATCTGCCAGGTTTCGTTATTTAGAGTGCATGATAACTCCAATTCTGCAAGGCAGTTTTGGGTTTGGGTTAATCAAAAAAGATGCCAAACAGCCGAGGGCTTCCCGTGCGTCCTAGCGCACGAAACTTGGCGCAAATACTGCCAAGAGATATTTATTTAAGTTACTTGAAGCTCAAAGCTTCAAGTTACTTGTGCGCCCAACGCGCAATTTATTTCTAAGGCAGATGTTTTGGGTTTGGGTTCGAACGTGACACCCAAACCCAAAGATGCCAAACAGCCGAGGGCTTCCCGTGCGTCCTAGAGCGCGAAACTTGGCACAAATACTGCCAAGATACATATATTTAAGTTACCTGAAGCTCAAGGCTTCAAGTTACTTGTGCGCGAAACACGCAATTTATTTCCAAGGCAGATGTTTTGTTTTTGGGTTTGGGTTCGAACCCAAACCCAAAGATGCCAAACAGCCGAGGGCTTCCCGTGCGTCATAGAGCCCGAAACTTGGCACAAATACTGACAAGATGCATATACTTAAGTTACTTGAAGCTCAAAGCTTCAAGTTACTTGTACGCGAGACGCGCAATTTATTTCTAAGGCAGATGTTTTGGGTTTGGAACCAATGATATGCGACTGTTTGAAGTATGCTTCAAGGTATGACCTGACATTTACGGGATATACTCATACAAATTATTGATACGAATATATCTGACAAGTTTCTAGCGCTAGAACGCAAGAACACCCCTCGCCTGTCGTGAATTGGTCGACCCTATCTTGAACCGCATCAACTTAGCTTGCAGTCGCGACTGCAAACGAAGCTGATGCGGTTGCAGATGGGGTCGATCAAGAGCTCAAGAAAAAGGTATTCGCCTTGTGAATAAATATATCTTAGTTACGAACGTTGGAAAAAATTGTACTTCATGTAATGTGATTAAAATCACAAGGGGCTGTGCCTGCAGTAGCGCAACAAAGTTGGGCCCGAAGGAAAAAGTCTTTTTGCGTAAAGAGTCATTTGCGATAACTCGCATTTCCATACTTAACAACTCATGAACGGCACTGTTGACTGTGACCGTTTAGCGTTTGCGACTGTCAACTGACCAGGAATGCAAGCCATCATATGTAAAATTTGGTCCTAGCTCCTAGGTTAGTTGTGGACCGTCCGAAAAGGTTTCATCTCACGGGAGGGACAAGTTTTTGGTGCAATGTAGGCAAATGACGTGGAGTCAGTAAGGCCCAGTTGGCAGAAAATATTCGGAAGCGGTCATACGAACCAGTGGACAAAGGGATGGGTTTCGAAACACGATCCGAAAGTCAGCCCTTCCGAAACCGGTTCAAAGGTCCCGAGCAACTCAACAGCTGCTATATCGCTATTTCCAACCCAAAAAGCACACCGACACCAAGAAGAAGCACCTCGGCAAGCAGCTTGCGAGTCACCCAGGAGCTTTCGCAGCGCCACCGGGGCACCGACCGTCTACCGACGTACCGAGACTTTCGATAAGAATGAAATAGTGCTGGCATGGAATGTGGATGCGAATGACCCCGAACGGAGTATACCGAACGAGCAATACGCGCAGATAGTCGTCGCTTTGTTTGCACAACAATCCAAACGCACGCGCACACGGTCACGCGTGACACATGCCACACACAGTGAGGGGTGAAGCAAGGAGAAGCAAGCCCCCATACAGTGGGGGGGGGAAATCGGCTTCCCCGTGACACCACCTCACCCCGAAGGTGTGAGTGGCCATCCCACAACAAGCAAACCCTAAAACCTAACCCAATGTCACTTAATATCAGAGTGCAAAGGACCATTTTCCAGCTAACAACTAGCAAGGTGTGGCGCTACTCTGCAAGTGAATTGTGGCTAAGTCTAGGAGGTTCACTCAACATGTTGGTTGCGATGTGACCGTGTTTTCACTAAGTGGTGGCGGCGGTGTTCTCGAAGATGTCGAGGGGCATCCAGACGACAAATCAACCAACTCCTGTGCGGTGCCAAAGCCAAAAAAGTTGCCTGGCACCACCAGAGCGAATGCGTCGATGAGAAGGGGGTGGGGAGGTGGAAGGTGAAAAATGCGGTAAGGGGGCGCGATTGAGCGCATTGGGAATGGCTCGAAAGGAACGATGGTGAGGGGCGAAGTGGGCGTGGCAACATCACCACACACCACTAGATGGCGAACAGGTGGGGTGCAAGGCGAGGGCGAAGGGAGTGGAGGGACGAAGTCGAAGGAGTCAAAGCACTCGTTGTTGATGGCGAACGCGATGGACTCGAGTTTGGTGCTTGGTGTGTAAGCACCACCAGGCACCAACAGACCACAGTCAAAGGGAAGATGTTGTCGTCGAAGCAAGTCCAGTGCAGACCGAACTGCGGCCATCCGCGCACGCTGGCGTAGCGAGGCCATGATCTCTGCGGCCGCGAAATCTGGAAGGCGCGTCGATAGGGTTTCGAGGCGCAAAGGCAACTTCCCGAAAAAGTAACCAAATCGAGCGATGTAGAAGTCAAATTGGGGTGAAATTTGACGAGGAAGACGGAGGTCAAGTCAAAAACGTCGTACGGTAACTCGTATTCCCGCCAGAAGGGGTGCTGCTGGTCAGAAAGTTGAGTGGACGCTTGGGTTGATGGTGATAACGTAACTTCTCGTAAAATTAACGGAATCGGACGATGTATGTAGGGGTCAAATTTGGGTAAAATTCGGCGAGGAAAACGATGGTGACGTCAAAAACGTCGTACGGTAAACCAGTTATCCGGCAGCAGAGGCGCTGCTGGCCAGAGTGTTGAAGGACGTTGGGGAGACATGCCTGGAACGAAGTAGGATGCCAGAATTACGGTAAAAGACGGATAAAATATTACGGAGTAGTAAGCCACCAATCACAAACGGTAGGTGGAGTACTGGAACGGGCAAAGACGGAAGTTAACGGAGATGCTGAGCCCACGGAGTAGACGGATAATAAGATGACGGAGTTAGAATCGGCGTTGAGGGTAGCCCCTCATTTGTGTCGCACGGGTTATTTTATTTGTCGTGTCGCAAAAGATTCGTTTATATTAACGACGCTTCGCAGCTTTTTGACTGGAGGCCTACACAGAAAAAGATTGCCAGATGGTTCCTCAATGTCCTTCCTAAGTCCAGAGTCACGGAGAAGAGGCTAGAATACACAGGAGTCAGCCCTGATATTTGGAATGAAGTTATGAACGAAAGCGACAAAGTAATTCCTTCTTCGCTTTGCCCATGGCCCACTCAAGACCCTCCCTATCATCAGAGTGATGCTGAGCATTATTATGGTGGTCACCATGACACGACAATCACCAACGCAAATTCCAAGCCCTTCATAAGCACCGTGAAATGGCCCAAAGTACTTACACTCATGGGATACCTCCCTCCTCTTTTTGGTACTGTCCTCAACACGATAGGTGTTCCCCGTGGCAAGATTAAACCACTCCTTAAAAAACTTTCAAGAATTTGTAGGCAACACACCAAAAATAGGCGAGACGTGTTTCTGTTAAACACCACCACCACCTTAAATACTGACCCGCATACAGTTGACATCTCGAGCAGTGAAACCATGACAGAAACAGAAGCCGTGCAATAGTCAAACGACTTCCTTCAAACCCTCCTGCAATAATTTTCAAAAGTCTTGCAATTTAAGATGGTTTCGTCTCCCCAAGGGGAGGGGCCGTCCCTACTGTGGGGAAAATAGAAAGCACCATCACAAAAACACCACCACTTCCAACATATATAGGTCTGAGACCGTGCAGCGTCACAATATAAAACAGAAACTCGCACCACGGGATATCACCCGCGGGCCTGCGGGTTTCTATCATTCTCCGCGGGCTCAGTGAGGTCCACCGCGGCTGCTGCAGCACCGGCTTGACCAGCTCGGCCCACAACCTGCACAGGCGGCAACCCTACTGTGGGGAAAATAGAACGCACCACAAAAACACCACCACTTCCAACATAGGTCTGAGACCATGCAGCGTCACAATATAAAACAGAACCTCGCACACGGGATACCGCCCGTCAGCCGCAGTTAGCGTGTTTCTGACATCCTCCGCCGTTCGCAGGAGTCTTGCGGCGCGACTGCTGGCATGAGAAACTGCGGCGGACGGGGCCGGTTGCATTTTCCCCTTATACAACAAATAAAAGGGAAAGTGAACGGAAGTACTACCACGCACTTAAGGGCAGCGAAGTAAATTAATTCTAGGAAAGGGTTTAAGTCTTCTTTCAAACGAAGCCCCGCCGCAGGTAGCCTCTCAATTGTGTCGCGAGGTCTTTTTATTTGTCGTGTCGCAAAAAGATTCGTTTATATTAACGACGCTTCGCAGCTTTTTCAGAAATATGCTGTTTTTCATTTCGTTTCGCTTAACGGAGCGAAACAGGTTTCATGGAAAAAAGTGACATCGACAGGCCACACCGCAGGAGCTGTCCCTCAAAATTTACTGTATGCCGTTCGAAAATTTCCAGAAGTTTCCTGCCGATGTCAGCAGTCCTACCCAGGATAACATTGTGTCGAGCGCTCGCGCTTTACCGGCCAATCATGATACGATAGCATCTGAGGGATACCACGAATATGGGTCCGATAAGCAGAATAACCAATTGTATTTTTTATGCCCCTAAATTCTAAATGCGATCGATGCTCCAAGGCCAGAGGTGTGCGGTCTTGGGCGAAAGCTCCCGCGTTTAAGCTAACGGTTTTACCGATCTCAACAGTCCTACCCAGGATTAACTCGATCGATCGTTAGTAACCGACAACGAGAGACACGGGTAACAATTCCATATTTTACCCCGAAGATATGCGGAATTTCCAATTATTTACGCATCTCGTGATTCAAGATCATCTCACCACTCCTATCGGGAGACACGCGGCGCGGCCCGGACAAAAATGGATATGATATGATCCTGGTCGGCAACGTTTTCATTTTTCTCCAAGCTCTTATCTTGCGCCTACCTGCTCGCTGTCTCAGCGCGCGGCTTGTGTTTTTGTTTGATTAATGATTTTTGCGCGCTACTTTTCTTTAGCGATATTTCATATTGACCATGTTTTCGTGTGCATGCGTGGAACCCGGCGGGGGGGCGTTCCTGCGATGTTCTCACATGAGCCGCATCCCACCAGCAGCCCGTCCTGCGATATATGGATGATTGGAGGCCGTCGGGCGTGTTTGCATCCCGCCTGATGGTCTGGGTTCAATTTCCAACAGGAATTCTTCCTTCCTGAGCAGCGCTCTGTTTTTTTGCAGGTTTATGCTGTGCCTTTTCTGAAGGCGCCAGCAACGGCCATAGTGTATAATTCATGCTGTGCCTTTTCTGAAGCCGCCAGCAACGTTCCTGGCGGCATCTTTCCCTCTGGCCCTACTAAGCTGAAGGGGTGCTTGGAGACCGGCAGGATTCTCCGACGGGTTGGGTTCGATTCCCAACGTCTTTACTAACCAGCGTTTCGTTTTTTGCAGGTGTTGTTTTTTACGCCGAGCATCTTTTTATGCCGCCAGCAGAGTGCTGGCGGCATCCTGTGACTTCCAGCTCTGTTTAGGTTTCGCCGATTATTGATGTTCAGAATTTTAGATTTCCCACCCACTGTTCCGCTGCTGTTTTCAAAACGTCTATTTTGTACGTAGACGCCCACCCGAGGGTGAAATGCGGACAGCAGTTGGCTGTCGGTATTGGGTTCGATCCCCAACGTCCTGATTGATTCGCTGTTCGTGTGCTGCAGGAAACGTTTTGGTTCTGAAGATTTTGGAACGTGCGTTGTGCTCTAGTTTCCTAGTTTAGATTTTCATATCGCCCTCGGGTAGTTGAATCCTTGTATTAGAAAATAATAATAATAATAATAAAACATTTACGCTAGCAAAGGGGACAAAGTCCTGAGAGTGCGGTATCCCTGCAAAGCAGGCTAGTGAAAACACCAGGGGCTACTCCCTCTACTATAGCGCGCCCACAAAGGGGCTCAACCCACTTTTCAGCAGGGTGACATCTAGAGAAAAAGCTAAGTGCTAGGCAAAAAACTCTAGAAGATGGAGAACAAACATGGCCGGGTGAGTGGAGGGGTGGTCAGTCCGAGCGGTGGGGAAGGAAGTCGAAGAAAAAGGGGGTATTTGGAGACGTTGAGGGAGGGGTCGTGGTGGGCGGGGGAGAGGGGGGGGTGGTGGGGAGGAGAGGGGGGAGGGCCCCTCCCCTATGGGACGGGGAACCATCTTGTATTGCAAGACTTTTGAAAATTACTGCAGAAGGGTTTGAAGAAAGTCGTTTGATTGCTGCACAGCTTCTGTTTCTGTCATGGTCTCACTGCTCGAGATGTCAACTGTATGCGGGTCAGTGTTTAAGGTGGTAGTGGTATTTAACAGAAACACGTCTCGCCTATTTTTGGTGTGTTGCCTACAGATTCTTGAAAGTTTTTTGAGGAGAGGTTTAATCTTGCCACGGGGAACACCTATCGTGTTGAGGACAATACCAAAAAGAGGAGGGAGGTATCCCATGAGTGTAAGTACTTTGGGCCATTTCACGGTGCTAATAAAGGGCTTTGAATTTGCGTTGGTGATTGTCGTGTCATGGTGACCACCATAATAATGCTCAGCATCACTCTGATGATAGGGAGGGTCTTGAGTGGGCCATGGGCAAAGCGAAGAAGGAAGTACTTTGTCGCTTTCGTTCATAACTTCATTCCAAATATCAGGGCTGACTCCTGTGTATTCTAGCCTCTTCTCCGTGACTCTGGACTTAGGAAGGACATTGAGGAACCATCTGGCAATCTTTTTCTGTGTAGGCCTCCAATCAAAGGCTGGTTGAGTATCACTGGGTGCACTGTCTATAGCTATGATAACGACATCCGAAAAGTCATCCTTATAGCATCCGCCACCTGGAAGAACGTAGGGGTCATCACCCGTCCAATAACCATGCGGGATAAATGGAATAGTGTTATGCGGGAATCTGAAAACAAGTTTAAAACCTTTGTCGAACCATCTCTTTTGGTTTTTAGGAGACAGCGGAAGGATCCATGTTCCTGAAAATCCAGGGACGGTGTTGGCCGCTTTATGTCCCATTTCCAAGGTAGTCATAACCGCCGATGATTTGCCCTTTTCTTTCCCATCAAAGGGGGGATTTCCATAAACGATTCTGCCGATGCCTGTTATCGGATCCACGTAGGCATCCCAAGCGAGACCATCAAAGCCAATTTTCCCATGGTGGCAAAAGGGCCTGAGAGCTTTCTTCATTCTTGTGGTGGGTATGCATCTTCTCGAGTGAATTCTAGGGTGGGCATTTAGTGGGTTGGAGAAAAGTTCACAGCCGTTTTTGTCAAGGTTCCTGTCATCCACCAAGATATCTAAGAGGCTTCTTCTGATTGCGTAGCAGTTTTTAGGATCCCCCGATTCAAACTTACATGCATTGAGTGCTTCGTGTATATCGTGTGCCCTATTCGAGTACTCCGCAAGTGAGCATGGAACTGCTTTGTTGGAAAGGCGGTGCCAGGCCAAAAGTTTCCAAAACTCTTTCTTCTGGACATATTGGAGTTCGGGATATTTAATTGTCCCCGTGACATGGTCCACTTCAGGTTTAGCGGCCACAGCAATGGTATTCTTTTTTGAACTTGATGGTCGGTACATGCTAGCTTCCGGGAGAGCGTGTAAGTATAATTCCTCCTTCATTTCCTGTCTCAGGTCAGCAAGTGGAAAAAGTTTTGATGGCTCTGTTTTGATATATGTGGTACCTTTTCCAGGGTTTAGTAGTTTAGGCTTTTCTGAGATTTCTTCAGCAATGATTTTCCTTAGTTCGCCATCTTGGGTTGTTCTAAGACTATGCAAGCTATTATTATGTCCTGCGCATTCCAGTTGATTGGATGTGTTCAAATGTGCATTTTGTATTTTGTTGGCAGTAGGGGCAGTTTTCAGTCCCGATTTTCCCCAGTTTAAATAAACGTGCTGGAGAGGCTTGGAGACCCAGGAGTTCTCTGCTTCTAGAAGCGGTGAAAGCTTTAGGTGTTATTTTGGAAATATCTTTAGTGGGGGCGGTGTTATTCTCGTTGAGCATTCTCAAGTACTTCCCTTGAGACTGTAGAGTTCTCCAATTATGATAGTGTGAGAGACGTTGAATTCTTCTGATGTGACTACGGATATCGCCTAAGATAGGGACCTCAAAAAAGAATAACGAGAAGGGTAGTTCCTCTGCAGGGTCGTAGCGGGAGATGTCTAGACAGCCCCCTCTGAATGAGGCTCTTTTAGCAGTACGGTCCACTCTGTCATGGACTTTGTCATTATTGTGACCCCTAATCCATTTGAGGATGATTTTGCTGTGGTCTCCTTCACTGTAAAAACCAAGTTCTTCTAACAGTAGGCGAGCAGTCTGCACATCTCTGCGATTAGCTTCACGTAATTTGTCCCGAGCACTCATGGAACTGCCATCCTTTGTTACAGCAGATATTGCCGCCATGGAGTCAATGGCATGTACCATTGGAGTAATAGATCTGAGAAGTTTCTCTTTTTGTTCTGTGAGTAGAAATCGCAGTCCCGCAATTTCAGCAGATGTGCTACTCGGGTTTTGTATATCTTCCTTGATAAGAAGCCCCGCTGCGGAGAAAGTTATTGAGGGGGGGATATTCATCTTCCGAACAAGTGGCATCCCGTTGTCAAAGTTTTTTATGGCATATGCTGCACCACTGCACGCTGTTTTCTTTCCAGCAAATAGAGAACCATCGCTTGCCATATCATAATCTTCCATTTGTTTGCTCTTTACGGCGTTGGGGGTGGATTCTTCTTCCGAGTCGCTAGGGCAGCTGTATTCACTTTCTTCCTCCGCAGTTTTGTTTTTCATTCTGGCAATAATGGTCTCATACTGTCTGTCTGAGATGTAATCATAGTGTGAGTTAATATCATTGACTGTAGCAAGGACAGAAGAGGGCGGGTCCATATGGTCATTATATTCAAAAATAGAACCTGCTGGAATTAGGATGCAACCGTCATTGGTGATGCTATATTCAAAGTCGTATTGAAAACTGTTGGTACCTTCGATTCTGATAAAGACATTAGGGTTTATGGCATTGTTACTGTATTCTGTATATTGTATTGACATGGCCTCTAAGTCAATGTTGGTAATGTGAATAAGAGAGATGGAATTTCGGTCACCATTTCCTTTCCAATGAAATTCACCCGTGTCGGGGGGTACTATGTTGTCTCTATATTGTTTCTTGACATATCTGGCCTGTGGGTCCAAATCTGCAGGGTTTTGAAGCATTTCTTTTTCGATTTCGGTTAGCCATCCAGGAGGTCTATTACCGTTCAGCCTGAAGAAACCTTTACTTTCTTGCCAGTTTTTTAACATTCCACCGCAGGGAGTCAGAAAGGAACCTGTGTGCTTGAGGTTGTATTTTTGTATTGCGGAGGTAACATTCCTTGACATGTAAAGTTGTCTGGGAAGGGTGGTGATTAATGTGGTTTCACCCGCTTCATTTTCAGGGTAATTTTTAGAGTCGATAGCATATCCAAGTTTTGCCATAATGTGACCTGTACGCCTAAACCAGTTAAAGCGTTTGTCTTTTGTGTGACTGTAGGTTGCATAGTGTGATAAGGGGAAGCCCGAGATGGCGTTTTTACCCATTTCGTTGTTCATGTTTTGAATTATTATTTTAAGCCATAGATTGTTGTTTCTACGGTATAGTGAGATGAGGTGGGGATCAGTGATACGGTCCGTGTGGTTGTGTTGCCAATATTCGTGTTCATCTGCAGAACACAGGGTGTTCATAGTTTCAGTAATACACGTCGCGGTTACAATATCAAAGACACTATCAATACCGTACCCGCCTTGGCAGACTGCTGTCCAGATTATTTGGTGATTGGTGTCAACTGGGCAGCCCAAATATTTAATTATAAACGAAGCTATCATTTTGTCTAATTCAATTGCGACATTCTTTGAGGAGTTGGCAATTGCTGAGGTAACTTTAAGGGGGTATGCCATCCTCGGTACTACAACCGCATTTATAACATATCTTAGCTGGTGTAGAGTCATGTGTTGCAGTTGGATGGATATTAGGGTAGATTTAAGTCTGTCAATGAGGATTTCCGCCTGTTTGTCCCATTCCCCATTTAGTGCAAACCATACTCCGAGATATCTGTTTACCTCTTTGCTGTTGGAGAACTCGAGGAATTCTGGTGACTCAGGGGGTTTCCATTTCGAATCAATGGAAGGACTTGAGTCATTTGTATTGGGCTCCAGGTGACCCCCTGAGATGAGTAAATCATCGGACGGGTCATATCGCGTTACCGTTTTGCCCTGAGGTTTGATGCGCTTTCTATAAGAGTATTTGGATTTCTTAACATTGATGGGAATACCGATAAAGCTCATAAATTCATTAACTATACCTAGCATGTCTTGAACTTCGTCTTTAGTTTTCCCTACGAGAATGATGCCATCACAGAAAAACCGTGCAAAGATATTTAAAGTGGTTCCTTTTCTAATAGGTTTTGGGAGGGAGGAATAACATTGTTTCCTGGTTTGTCTGGTCTATGGCGTTCCTAGTTCAGTTCATATCCATATGTGGTTCCTGTCGGGTTTACACCGTTTGCTCTTTTTGCTAACCAAATTGCCAAGATGTCCATAATGGCTACAAACCTTAGTGGGCTCAAAACTTCTCCCTGAGGAACTCCACATTCGAGGGACCATTCATCTGTGAGGCCTTCTTCAGTGAGCACCATTGTAGAGGCATCATTGGTGATGTCTGAGATGATGTTAATTATTTGTGATGGGAGTCCTAACTTTCTGAGCGCTAAATTGCTCATCCAGAATTCAGCTCTGTCAAATGCTTGTTTGAGGTCCAGGTAGACTACGTGGAGGTCTTTGTCGTATCTATTGGCATCCGATATTACTTCATTTAAAATTTGGAGTGAGTCATCTATGTTTTTATTCGGAAGAAAGGCATCTTGAATGGGAAAGAGAATGGGGTGGGTGTTAAGTATTGTTTTGAGACGGTTAGCAATTATTGTGTTAAATAGTTTAAGACCCGTTTCCAACATTGTGAGAGGTCTGGAATTATCTATTGTACATGGTGCAGAGGGGTTTTTAGGGATTGGAAGGATGACTCCAGATTTTGCACTCTTAGGAAATCTCCCAGTTATAAGAATGTGGTTAAAAAGTGAGACAGTAACTTCTTGAAAATTCTCTGGGCCCTTGATCCACTGCGAGTATCTCATTCCTGAGGGTCCTGGTGCTGTAGAGATGCCACAATCCGAGTATGCTTGTTGCAGTTCTTTGTGCGTGATTTCTGTCAGTAGTCTCGCAGCGGCCGTATCGGGGATTTTAGGGCTATCCTTGATAATGTCAACGAGCCACTGTGGGAGTACATTTGGCTCATTCGGGTTAGTAGAAAATAATTTTTTATTTTTGTATTCATCTAGTGTTGTGTTTAGTCTTTCTGTTTTGTCTCAGGTATCTTTCCATCACTACCTGGGGTAGCGGCTGCACCTTTTTCAGTAGGTTTCATCTTTCCCATGACTGTGTCTAGAAACCTCGAAAGGTTAGTTGAGAAAAGATGCTGCAAGGCTTCTTTTTCTCGAAGTTTGCGTCGTTCAATGTCGGTGTCTCTGCTTTTTTGAAAAGCATTTCTGATTATTACATAATTTTCATGCAATCGTAATCTCCATGCGGCAGCTGTTTCATTGAGTTTGGGTTGGAGTGCGGCAAACGGTAGAGTGCGGGCAGCCTTTTTGGCTTGCTTCGGAATGTTGTTTACATGGGTTCTTGTATCCAGATATTTGATGGTGCGGCGTACTGTGTTTAGCCATTTGTATATATAGTTAGATACTGCTGATGGTTTTTCTGACCTCCCAGTTTTGTTCAGATTCTTAGTGCCAAAGGCGTCACTTGCCGCCTGATATGCCAATTTGTGCAGGGTATCCCATGTCGCGTCAGGGTGCATTTCCTTGAGGCCAGTGCCGCCGTTTCTAGCAGCTTCCAATACATTATCCATTTCAAGTGTGCTATGTAGTCTCTCAGTGTAGGACACCCAGCCAGTAGCGTATTGGAATGAATGAGTGGTGCAGTCTATTTTTTCCGAATGCATCTCAGATCCGTACAGGTTCCAGAATTTAGCAGGCATATGGGGTTGTAGAAGGATATCCCAGCTGGTCATGTGATCATCTGTGCTGGATTTCGTGATTTTCTTAACTTCCGGTGAGCTGAATGAAAGGTGTCGTTTGAGATAGGCATTTACATCTTTCTTATTTAGTAGGTGTGGCGAACCTATATGCCAGATGTTATCTTTGTCGTTATGGCCTAAGTTGAAACCACCTTCTGGCATCCCCTTTCCTCTAGAGAGTAAATGAGCTGCATGCCATGGGCTGTTAAGGTGAATCCACCATTCCTTGGGTTTGTTGTGCCATTTTAAACATTGTTTTATGTTGTCTGACTCTTTATTTTTAGCTATGAGCTTGCTCACTGCAATGGGGCTGCCGTCAGTATTATCCCGTTTAAGATCAAGATCGGTGGTATCACCCTTGATGGTGCTGATAGCGCCTCTTGCTTTGTTTTTATTGATGCACGCGTGCACAAGTTCATTTGTGCTGTATCCGTTTGCTTCAAGGAGACCAACAATATCTTTCTTGTTTATTTTCCTTTTTGTATCCGTGTTTTTGTTTGTCATTCTGATCGGGTAACCTGGGTACTCATCATGTGTGGTTTCCTTGGCACCATTAAATCTAGGTGTTGGCAAAATTGCATCTGAAGTTATCTCAGGTTTGATGTCGTTTTGAGGGAGCTTAAATTCAGCCCATACTATCCCGTGGTCGGAGATGATATAAGGGTTTTCCTCCGTCCAACCACATTTAACTGTCATCTCTGCCATAGTAGAGTTTGCCATGATGTGAGTGAGCTTTGCTTTTGAGTTTTTGGATATGACATGTGTGAAATTTCTGTGTTTGGGTTTCGGTCCATGATCAGTTCATTGAGGGAACATTTGTCATTGTTGAAATAAGTTAGAAGATGCTTATTCTTCTCGACATGCTCTTGATATGACATGTAATTTCCACCCGACACCCGCTGATTTGGGGTAATAGTACAGTTTTTGTCACCTATCTCTATGTAGGCCTTTTTAGGATTATTTCTTGCTTTTCCTGCCCAGTCAGTGAGTGTGTCATATAATTCCTTTTGTTCATCTACTAGTGTGGCATCATTCATGTAACCGCTGGCTATGTAGAGCTCCAGACCGTTATTTCCTGAAAATTTTGTCATTACTGCCCTTTTTGCATCACCATCAATTGTGGTAACCGAGATGGAAAGTGGTAAACTTTTCGGGTTCCATAAGATCATGGAACCAATGGAAGCTTTCTCGTTTGCATGAGATGTGCGGAATTGGATTCCTTTTTGTGTCATTAGGGTTTTAATTAATGCAAGGTTTTCAGTATTTACTTTGGTTTCTGATATACAAATTATATCAGCCCGTTTGTCAATTAAAAGATTGCAAATTGTTTCTAATTTAACCAAACTGTCTTTATCTTCTTTGTGGTGTCGGAGGCCTCTCATATTCATACCCATTATGATCAGACTGCCAGAGTGTTGTGCTAGTTGTAGTTTTGTAAGTCGGTCTAATTCTTCAGATTGTTTCCTAACGCTTTTGTGTTTTGCTTTTTGTAAGATGCATCTGCCATCTGCGTCATAAACGTTTTCGCAATCATGTGCATTTGGTCTTTTGGATTATTCTCTTTTGTTTATGAGAGTGTTTCCTGCGGTATCCGTGTGTGTGGTGTGCGCTAGAAAGTTTTCTTTTGCCTGAGATGAGGTGATTATAAGCAGTGTGAATAGGTTTACACTCTTTGTTTTCAGGGTTTGGCTTTGTAGGATGTGCATCAATTTTCGGGAGGTGAAATCTTAATGATTGTCGTATGGTTGAGATGGCTTTGTTGTTTTCGTGTTTGGTTATTCTAGCTTCTCTGCCCGTTTGCGGAAGAATTCTAATGTTTAGGTTTTCAAGTTCATATAGTAGATCTCTGTTTAGTTGTGCTGCCGTGAAGAATTTAGTGTTGTGCAGGATGTGGGAGGCTTTGTGGGCTAGTGTAAAATTGAAAACCCCCATGTTGTTCGGGTGTACTCCCAGTTTCAAGGTTATGCGGTGCACACTTAGGTCATCCGGGAGAGATGTGAAAATGTCCTTCTGGTGATTATTGGTAGAAATATCAAAATCACAATAAATAATCTTGCTTTCTGGAATTATGTGGACCGCAGTTGACCATATTTCATTTATCACAAGGAGATGAATTTGAATGTTGGTGTTATTCGTACTCGAGGTGTGATGATATTTCCTATGTGATTCAACGGCTTCTGAAACAATTGTTTCATTAGTGGTGTGTGTCTTCCATTCCAGTCTGAGAGTTTCTATCAGAGTTTCTATCTGCTTTTTAGGTGTGGCACCTCTCCGAGTGAGGATATGGTGGGAGGGGGAAGTCATATTTGGGCCTCTGGTTACCGCGTCATTTCCTTTGGGCTCCAAGTTTTTGTGCTCCAGTGTGTTGCGGATATTCTTGTCCAGCTGCTCTATTTCTTTCCTGATTTCTAATCGGTATTTATGTATTTCCTTTTGCATTGTTTTGTCGCCATACTCCCCGCTACATAGGTCATACTTCAGGTACTCGAAAAAATGAGGTCTGGTGGGAACCTCTGTTCCATTGGGCCCATCTGAAAGCAGTTTTTGCTACCCATGTGCCACAGTTGTATGTATCTGTTTGAAATGTATCTTTGCTAATGGTAATTGTGAATGCCTTATGTTCTGTGGTGGCTTTGAGATTTTCCAGCCAAGTTCTGAGTGCTACCGAAATCGTATTGATGGTTTCTCTTTCGGCTTTATCTCCAAAGGGGTCATATATGTAAGCTTCTATTTTCCCAGGTGATGACAAGCGGATCATTATGAGGCGCCAGTGTATATTGTCACACACGCCTATTTGTGTGTGGCCATATTTCTTGAGTCTACTGACAATGAGTTGTGTAAATTTTTGATCCTCCAATGTCATTTTTAGCATCATGTCTGTGAGGTCCATGGGGGCAACGGTGCTCGGGTCCCGAATTTTCATTATGTCACCGACATGGGTTGCATTTAACCACCCCTTTTCTGAGTACAGTGATTCCGTGGCCATCCTATTTCCATCTATTGCATTATCTTCGGTGCTTGCACCACCGCTTAACATCTGATCAGGTTCAGGCATATTATGTTGCTCGGTGTCATTGCCCTTCTTGCGGTGGATTTTACGTTTCGTTATTTTTAGGGGTGATTTCATTTTGGATTTCTTTATATTTTGGGTCCGTGCCCTCTCCCATAGCCATGCCATTTGGGGGTTTTGTATCATGTATTTCAAGGCGCCCTTGCTGATCCTTTTGCATGCCTTAGGTCTCTTGTGAGCTAAGTGTATTATGACTCTGGGCCCTGGAAAATATTGGTTAGAGTTCAACTTCATTTTGCTAAGTCCCGCCATTAAATGAAAAAGCATGATAGCGGGCCCGCAGATGATCTTTTGCAGTTCTACTCGTGTCTTAATATTCTCCTCACATCTCAAAAGGTGTCGCATTATGTAATATGTCATAATTATGCTGCCGCTTATGTCATTATCAATTTTTATCTCCATTTAAAATATGTCTCGGTCCGTGCTGGGTTTACTAAGTGCAGTTTTAAGTTCTCAGGGTGATTTGTAGTTTTACCGACAGAAAGTATTGATTTTTTCCCGGCCCATATCAGATTGAAAGTATACTTTTTCAAATTTTCCGTCCACCGCGTTAGTTTTGCAATGTATCGCCGCATTATTTCCGAGCTCCGTATTAGTTTATCTGTAGCCCGCTTTACTGCATCCCGTGTGTCTTTTGCAAGACCAGTGCGCACCTTGTTTCCTCCATTCCCGTGGCTTCTGAGCATTACTGTGCTCTCCGTGTTACGCGTTACACCCACCTGCTGCCTCCCCTCGGCTACCATATCGTTTATTTGGGCCTTCTTCTTTCGCACATGGCTTCGTATAAGTCCTCGGATCCCTTCCCTGAGATTTTTTGGTTCTAGGCTCTTTTTTGCAAAATTTCGATTTTTAACGAATTGTGCCTCATGCAATTCGCTTCCGGTCCAAGGTTGTCCGTTTGCCTTTATTTTTTCCCTACTATCCCTTTTTGTCATATAGAAGCATTGTGTGAAATATTTTCGCCCAGTTTTGCTCCTACGCACCTCCACCCGTCCCGTATTCACTAGGTATCGACTCAAGAGGTTAGGGTTTCCCATTATTTTGGTGCTTATAGCCGCCTTTTCCCCTAAAAACATGTGTTCGTGCCCCCGAGCCTCTCGTAAAATTATTTTATCAGTAGTATTACGGTGTATTGCATTCAGTTCTAAGTTGTTTAAACACCAAGCTAAGTTTGCCGTGACCCGCTTTAGTTTAGCAACAAACCGCTCCGGAAAGTATATGGGTTTATTTGTATTATTTGTTGACCGCATGTTGTTTTCCAGGCACCGTGTAAGTGTTATTAAACTTTCTGTATAATGCATTGAGTTATCAGTATGCCGTGTTAAGTTACCTGCATATTGTGCAGTGTTTCCTGCTTTGTTTTCCCGTCCTCTTAAGTTTGCTAGGCACCGTGTGTGGTTATTTATTAATATTGTAGTGTTTAGTAACCGGTGCAGGTTTTCATGTAAGTTTGTTGGTTCGGGTGCCTCGGGAGGTGAGCTATGTGAGGAACTGTATTCACTGCATAAGTATTTATCAAGTGGCAGGTTATTATTATGCCAGTTGGGTGCTTTGTATTTGTTTAGTGACAGTGTGCCGTTCACAGGAGGGTCCCTATGATGAAGGTGTCTATATAATGCAAGTTTGAGAGTGAACTTTGAGCCATATATATGTCCGTGCTCTGCTTCTAGACTGAGCTTTTGAAGTCGAGAGAAATATGCATTGTGTGGTGAGACAAACTGTGGGGAGTGTACAGCAGTTGTAAAAGGGAATGCAGAGCAAGAGCAGGGGTTTAAATATTTGCTGTGCATACTTAAATTTACTGCTGGCCGATGGGTTACAATGAGCAGAGCAAGGAAGAGATTGACTCTTCTGGTTGCAGGAATGCTAGTGAGGGTCACTTGCATATCAGATGCCTGAAAGCACAAAGTCTGAGAAAGTGTTCAGAGAGGAGAGACGGATTTAACAGACCAATTTCTCAGTATCTACGTTCAGCACGATTAATTCCTTCGTCACCTTCCTGTGTCAGGGGTTGTCTCTGGCTGCCTCCTGCGGGGATCTTGTGGGCAGGGCTGAGAGCTGAGGGGGTGAGCTTTCTCTTTAATGCTTTAGCTTTTGCTGCTTCCCACTTGGCTGAGTTTTTTGTGGGGGTACTCGGCGGTCCTGGAGGGCCACCTGGTGGGAATCCTGGGGGGCCTCCTCCTCCTGATCCTTTTCCTTTACCGGATCCTTTCCCCTTTCCCTTCCCTTTTCCGCTGTCCATACAATTTTTGGAACAATGACCGAACCTTTTGGGAGATGGGGCACACTTGAAACACTCGTGGGCACTGCACTGAGTAATCAGGACTACTCCTACGGGGGTGTAGATGTACTGGAGAGGAATGAAGTAAACTGCGTGCTCCGGATTTTGAATGGTAGGCTATTTAATTTAGATTATTTCTTCATGATTTTAGATTAACCCATTTTCATGTTGATTTTAGATTAAGTTTTTTTTATGTTATCCGGCCATTACCGGTGCATGCATCCATGACGCTGTACTGTACTACTGTTGAGTTATCGCCATGCCATGCGAAATATTACACTTATCGCCATGCCATGCGAAATATTACACTGAAGAGTTGTCTTGCCGTGATGTCCATATGTCCGAATGGAACCAAAAACCGTTCGATTTTAATCGAACGGTTTTTGGTTCCATTCGGAAAGATTCACGGCCGTGAATCTAACAGTCACGGCCGTGAATAACGACTTTACACGCATAATGACTTTTATTATTTGCCATTTTTGCCACAATAGACACTCACGGCGTGTTCTGCTTGAGAAAAAGTAAGTAACTTGAAGCCTTGAGCTTCAAGTTACTCAAAGATATGTATCTTGGCAGTATGTGTGCCAAGTTTCGTGCTCTAGGACGCACGGGAAGCCCTCGGCTGTTTGGCATCTTTGGGTTTGGGTGTCACGTTCGAACCCAAACCCAAAACATCTGCCTTAGAAATAGATTGCGCGTTTCGCGCACAAGTAACTTGAAGCCTTGAGCTTCTGGTAACTTAAATATATGTACCATGGTAGTATTCGTGCCAAGTTTCGTGCGTTAGGACGCACGGGAAGCCCTCGGCTGTTTGGCATCTTTGGGTTTGGGTGTCACGTTCGAACCCAAACCCAAAACATCTGCCTTAGAAATAGATTGCGCGTTTCGCGCACAAGTAACTTGAAGCCTTGAGCTTCTGGTAACTTAAAGATATGTACCATGGTAGTATTCGTGCCAAGTTTCGTGCGTTAGGACGCACGGGAAGCCCTCGGCTGTTTGGCATCTTTGGGTTTGGGTGTCACGTTCGAACCCAAACCCAAAGGCAAAGGCATAGGACAGTTTCGTAGATTCTGTCCCGATGCCTTTGCAACCTTGCTTGCTAACTCATATTACAATGAATATTCAACATTCAAGCGTTGGATACCCCACGCCAACGGGAAGTGCTCGGCTGATTTGTTATTTGGGTATGCGCACCCAAATGACAAAAAACGCATCTTTGAAACTCGTTAGTTTCAAAGATGCGTGGCCGATGCCTTCGTGCTTATGTGTGTTAATCCATATGAAATATTCCATGGAATAAATGTGAATATCCCGCACAAACGGGAAGCGCTCGGCCGTTTTGTAAAATTAGGGTGCACCCAAAATACAAAACGCATCTTTGAAACTCGGAAGTTTCAAAGATGCTTGCCGGTCGCGTGCAGCGGTAAAAGGCAAGTCAAAGGGTTTAGGATATAGAAGAAGTACAGAGGCCTTTTTTTCAAGCAGAACACGCCGTGAGTGTCTATTACAACGGCGCCCACCATTATCACAAGCGAGACAAATCTTCTTAAAGCTTTTTCGAGAGCGTTTGACCTGTGTGCACATTATTTGAACAGGAGTCGTGAAAAGGACCACCGGTAATAGCCGGATGACATAAAGAAAACTTAATCTAAATTCACAAGAAATTGAGTTAATCTAAAATCACAAAGAAATAATCTAATTTAATTATTTTTCCGATTTTGAATGTCCAGTACTGCCGGTTCCGGTGCTGCTGCTACTGGGGGCCTGAGTACTGCGTAGATCCTTCTGACCAGCCGTGATCCTCTACCCTTGCCTGGTTGTTCTGTGAATGTTTGTTGAAAGACAACCCGCTTTACAAAACTTGAAAATGGAGTCGTGAGCAGGAATGAGACTATGTTTTCCGTTGAGACCTGAAGATTGGGAGCGGAAGCACGCAGGAACAGGTTGAATTGAGTTAGTCTTGAAGATTTGGGAGTGATGTTGAAGCGCTGCCCGTCAACCAAAAGGATTCCCAGCTCGAGGATTGCGGCCGCTTCGTCCTCGCTCTTTAGCTGAACTTTGATGAAGGGAGTCTGCGTTTTTACTCTAGTTAGAATGCGCGTTGTCGTAATGTTTATAGAGATGAAAGCTTTGATGGCTACTGCCCGCCGATACTTGTGACAGTATTGAAATCGTATTCAATACTGTCACAAGTATTGAATTTCAATAATTTTTTTCAGGCACCCCCGGTGGTCCATTGGTGCTACCCCGCATATCCGGGCACAATTATGACCTAAATTTAGTTACCATATGCGCCATATTCCACTTGCAGGCTTCTGAATGAATGCATAATGCCATAGGGGTAGCGATTTTCTTGATTCCCCAATTTACAAAGGTCGGTCAATTGGCATGATATTTTCAATAATCTTTTTGAAACCCACCACACCACCGAATCACGCGCGTAAGCATTCAAATTGAAGGTATACGCAATACCCAATCATTTTTAGGTCATACGGCCCGTTGGCATCTGGTAATTGGTTCCATAAAGATGCGACGAATGCATCTATATATGCCATGTGCATAACCTGATATATTCCAAGCGACGCCAACGTGATACAAGTAGATAGCATGCCCGTAATCGTTCCAATGGGTGCCCAAGCACCGTGCATCGCCCAAATATGACTCAAAATGATATTTTGTACTATAACCAGCATTGAACGGGGCCTATACGTTGTCGGGGATGCATGGTTGAGTGTCGAACATGCGCTAAGACCTCACTGTCGGCACAGATGTACGCGTACGCAAGTAGCATGCTAGGAATCACCCCAACGGGCGCCCTAGCGCCATATATCGCAAGAGCATGATTTGATATGATAATCCGGACTACGAGACGTATCGAGTTGGGCATGGTTGATATTGGAGGTGCACGATTGAGTGTCGGGGACGAGATGCTAGGGCCTGGTAGACTGAGTACCAGTACGCATACACAAGTAGCATGCTCGTAATCGTTCCAATGGGTGCCCAAGCACCGTGCATCGCCCAAATATGATTCAAAATGATATTTTGTACTATAACCAGCATTGAACGGGGCCTATACGTTGTCGAGGATGCATGGTTGAGTGTCGAACATGCGCTAAGACCTCACTGTCGGCACAGATGTACGCGTACGCAAGTAGCATGCTAGGAATCACCCCAACGGGCGCCCTAGCGCCATATATCGCAAGGGCATGGTTTGATATGATAATCCGGACTACGAGACGTATCGAGTTGGGCATGGTTGATATTGGAGGTGCACGATTGAGTGTCGGGGACGAGATGCTAGGGCCTGGTAGACTGAGTACCAGTATGCTGGAATTGACACTACGACTAGTTCGTACAGTCTAGTGTCATTCCTGTATGTCATCTTCGGTGGTCAGCCTGTGTCACTCATCTCGGGTATATATCGTTTGTATATCCGAGTTTAGTGATCCGTTGTTTCACCGTCGGCAGCGGGTCCTCACTGCCTGAGCTGCTGTTTCCAGCAGGTTATGGGCCCACCACGCAGGTTATGGTCCCTCTCACGTTCGCGTGAACTGAATTTTAGCGTAGAATTTTATTTTATTTCCGCCCTATCTTTCGGTTAAGCGTCTCCACGCCTTGTGGGACGCTTTAGAGCATATTCTACGTATTTTCTGGAGGCGGCTGCTTACGGCTTTGGGCGATTACGACGGGGTGGACTCCTACGATTTTTGTTACGTTATTTCATTGTTAGATCTCGTTTTCTTCGATGGATTCACAGCAGATTTCTTCGAGTGAGGAGCTTATGGCTCTTTTGGCGATTATTGATGCTAGTATGGAGAGGGTCTCGACTCTCAAGCGTTCTCAGCTGTTATCATTATGCAGCTCTATGGCACGCTACCTTTCGCATTTTCGTTGCGCGGAATCTTCGCCTATTTCATCGGAGCCCATTCAGCCGATTTCTTTACACATTGTTGTTTCAGAGACTGGCGCACAGGTTGGTGGTGCCCAGTGCGTTGGGCAATCAACCGTAAAATCCGGGAGTTTTCGTGCTGCGCTTTGTGAGAATGGAGTTGGCGATGGCATGGCGATCCTGAGTTCGCGATCAATTTCAACTCAAGTTACCACCACTCGACCCTTCCCGAGTGCCACTAGGGCAAGAGCCACTGCCCAACAGGCCCCTCCTGTTAGGACAGAAGTTCATTACATTCATGCACCTCCAGTTGCGCCTTCCTATATGGGCTCTGGGTTGAGCCGCGATTTCGAGGAATGTTTATCTAGTGAAGAAGAAGACGAATCGGAGTACCCTGTTGGGTATTTCGATGACTCTGGTGACAGTTGTGAGGAAGTGGAGGAGGAGCAAGTTGGCCACTTGGCCGCTCCGCATTTTTCGTCCGATCGATTGGAACAGGATGAAACCCTGGACACAGGTTTCCAGGGCGACTCTTATGGCGGAGTTTTGGAGCCCCCACTTGGGGAGGAATTTTTACCGCACAGCGAGTTTCATGTAGACGCAGTTTCTTTTGAAGATGAGTCTACTGCGGACGATGAGATCGAGTACACCGCAGAGGAGTGGGCTGCCTGGGAGGCAGGAGCCCACGATTCCGACGACACTGGTGGTGCTGATTTTTATGATGAAGAGACTTATTTCGAGGAAGACGCTGGTTTCAATTCTGGTGATGACTACTATTAGTTCTTTAAACAGACAGGCGGTGTTCCTTTTGGCATTTCTCCACCACTTGCTGTAGTTTTGGTCAGAGGATGTTGTTGAAATTCTCACCACTAGCGGGCAGCTTTACCGATTGAGACGAACATTTTTTATGGCAAGAGACCTTACAGTTCGCAGATATATCAAAGCTAAACCGACAGGCAGAATTCTTTTAGCATTCTCCATCACATGCAGACAGGCGAGATTTGTGGGAGCACCCACCACTAGCTGGCAAAGCATTAATTTTAGCAGACCAGAATGGTCCTAGCAATTTCCTAGGCTTAGCAGTATTATTTTGCTAGCCTGTACATTCATCTTGCCACCTGTGACTTTGACTAGCTCCCTAGAGTTAACATCTTGACATTTCTTTGTAAACTCTAGTAGCTAGGGTGGTGAGTGTCACTAGCTGGTCCACCTCAGATGAGGTGGTGTGCTGGAATTGACACTACGACTAGTTCGTACAGTCTAGTGTCATTCCTGTATGTCATCTTCGGTGGTCAGCCTGTGTCACTCATCTCGGGTATATATCGTTTGTATATCCGAGTTTAGTGATCCGTTGTTTCACCGTCGGCAGCGGGTCCTCACTGCCTGAGCTGCTGTTTCCAGCACAGTACGCATACACAAGTAGCATGCTCGTAATCGTTCCAATGGGTGCCCAAGCACCGTGCATCGCCCAAATATGATTCAAAATGATATTTTGTACTATAACCAGCATTGAACGAGGCCTATACGTTGTCGAGGATGCATGGTTGAGTGTCGAACATACGCTAAGACCTCACTGTCGGCACAGGTGTACGCGTACGCAAGTAGCATGCTAGGAATCACCCCAACGGGCGCCCTAGCGCCATATATCGCAAGGGCATGATTTGATATGATAATCCGGACTACGAGACGTATCGAGTTGGGCATGGTTGATATTGGAGGTGCACGATTGAGTGTCGGGGACGAGATGCTAGGGCCTGGTAGACTGAGTACCAGTACGCATACACAAGTAGTATGCTCGTAATCGTTCCAATGGGTGCCCAAGCGCCGTGCATCGCCCAAATATGATTCAAAATAGTATATCCGACTACGAGAAACTAATTTTGTAGCATCATGCAGCGGGAAATAATTTTGGGAGAATTTAGCGTGTGAGTGGGTCTAGCAGATGAGCTATAACTGATCCTGGCTGGAATTTTGGGTGTTTGCCTCCATTAATATGCCGTATATTCATATTAGAGTGGCATGTGAGGCATATGGATGTAATATAACACTTTATAGGTCACATGGTTCCAAGTATCGAGGAAGTTATGGCCGGTTTGGGTTTGGGTTTAGGTGCGGGTGGAAATGGCATATTTGGGCGCTTACCTGCCACCACACCTGGCAAGATGAATGACACTATTACTGTATTCTATGCATATGGAGAGGCCACGAGCAATTAAACTGACCAAGTATACATACATATCGAATTTTAGAAGCCTTCGCGGCCGGCATACCATGACTTATGTGCTTATGTCACACGTTCGCGCGGAGGCAATTCAATAATTTTCGTCCCCAAAAAAAGCGAATTTCGGATTTCTGGCGGGTGTGGGTCATGTTCCATCACCACGCGGGCCCTAATTCATATCAATCACGCAAGTGACTTGCTAGATATCTTCAATACTATCCAATATCGAAACATGATGGTTGGTTTGACCTCCAAGGCCTCGCATGAGGGTCTCTCAAGGGTTATAGTGTTCAATACTTGTAACAGTATTGAGCAAAATAATTTATTTTCTGGCATTTTACCCCCCGAAAGCGCGCTCAAAATAGACCACCTTAAACTTGATGGTGGCATGTATACATGCTTTCAGAAATTCAAAAGGGTCATAAATGAATTTTCAAAGATGTGGTTTGACCTATATGACCAAGTTTAATGCCGGTTACATCCGTTTTGCTTCGATACTTGTAACAGTATTGAAGCACCGGGTAGTAGCCATTGAAGGACCAATGGCGCTTAATGCAAGAGCGGTAGTTATGAGAATGCTTTTTTGCGTGAAGTGAGAGGGCGGTATTTACCTTAGCGACACCCGATGCGTCCACCTTACGCGACAAGCCGTCAACTGCCAGTGAACCAACGTCGAGATGCTTCCTGGTCAGGGTCTCCTCGCACTGTCTTCTGACTTCACTCAGCTCGCGTCCAGTAAAGCGCGCGATGTTCTGGACGTTGTGTCTCGTGATCTTCAGCGTCTGGAGGAAGTCCTCGTTCTCCAAGTCACCTTCGTGGCCTTCGATTTCGGTTTCGGCTTTCTTTACCGTCTCAGAGTAGTCCACCGCCGTTTGTAAGGATGCCAGGTCGAATTCAGCTTCCTCTTCGTGGTTGACGAGTGACACTTCTCGTTGTCCAGTTAGCCCGTCGATTCCGTCGTACTCGCCTGTGTTCACAGCTGTTAGAAATGCAAGAATGAAGAAAGAAATGCTTGCTATCTCTAAATGCTGTGCGTGAGCTTTCGTTACTGCGTTTTGCGATGCGTCAGTTGTGATTAAACAGGTTGGGAATGGGAGGCTGTTTAATTTTGTACCTGCTTCTTCTCTTTCTTCCCAGGTGTCCTCGTTTTGAGCACCTTCGGCTTGTGCTCCCTCGTGTGCACCCAGGTCGATTTCTGCTAATCCAGAGGCTGAGGGGGACTGCTGTGTTAGCTCCGATGCCTGCTTCGCAATGCGTTCGTCAACTTGTGTCTGAACTGACTCCAGTGTGGGAAAATACAAGTCGTATTCCAGGGGTGCTTCAACAATGTTTCTGATGTTCTCCCTCTGGACTGTGTTCCTGGTGTATTTGTAGGAGGCTACCACTCCAGTTTCTTCTCTTCTTTACACTTTCGGGCTTAACTATTACTAGCTATTAAACGACCGCACGAGGTATGATTACGTTTGGTCAACTATCGGACTTCGGTTTCGTAAATCCTTCAAGTTATTACTACAAGACTTCGGTTTCGTAAATCTTTATAGTTATGCTTTTGCTTTCAAGTGCATGCTTTCAATACACAATATACAGCAGTTACGGCTTTTTATGTTACAATTCTCGGTTCAGTTCTCATCCCCGAAACTGGTTACACTTAGAGTTCTTATACATTCAGGAACTCTTTCCATAACTCAACTGTACTGAGTACTCCGTACAACAGGCTAGGCACCTCACATCAACATCATTCTGATCGGTCCTACTGTACTCCGTACTGAGTACTCTTGCGTTTTGTACTTAGCCGTTTTTCTTGCTCTTGTGCTTGCCTCCTAGCACAACTCCCCCCCCCCTAGGGAAGGTCACGTCCACGCTGACCACGTCGGACCAGTAAAGTTTTTATACAGATCTTCTACTGTTGCTCTGAATGATTATACAGGTCTCAGCCGCCTGTTGTCTGGGATGACATTACACTTCCCATGACACACACCGCAATAAGGAGATCAACCTCTTAAGCACAAGGGTCGGCCTCTCACCGGTCTGCCATCTGCACTACCAGGCTCCCCCAAGGCTCGAGATCTCACATCCATTACTACGCTCAAGGTTTCAAACCTTCCAACACGGCACACCACAGGTGATGACAATAGGTTTGCCAATTACCCGGCAGTTCTCGGGATGCCGGCCCGGAGGAAAGGTTTTAAACCCCTACCGCCTCCTCGGGATGCACAGAGCTTTTATCCAGATCTCCAACTGCCGCCTGGCTGTGCCGAGGCTAGAGCCACCGCTCTGTTGGATGGATTATCCAGGTTCTCACCTGTCGCCTGGCTATGCCGAGGCTAGAGCCACTGCTCTGGTGGATGGATTATACAGGTTCTCACCTGTCGCCTGGCATGGCCAAGGCTAGAGCCACTGCTCTGGTGGATGGATTATACAGGTTCTCACCTGTCGCCTGGCTATGCCGAGGCTAGAGCCACCGCTCTGGTGGATGGATTATACAGGTTCTCACCTGTCGCCTGGCTATGCCGAGGCTAGAGCCACTGCTCTGGTGGATGGA
>LGRX02009915.1:0-24790 GCA_001247695.2 Cymbomonas tetramitiformis | reverse complement strand
GATAGCACAATGGTATGATACACTATCTGAACACTAACACTAGATTATGTGCACACTAACCGGTCGTTAGTGTGCACAAGGTTAGTGTGCTGTTAGTGTAGTGTTAGTGGTATATTAACGATATCCTAACGACACACTATCTGTATACTAACCATCCGTTAATGCTCAAAGTTAGTGTGTCGTTAGTGTGCTGTTAGTGTAGTGTTAGTGGTATATTAACGATATCCTAACGACACACTATCTGTATACTAACCATCCGTTAATGCTCAAAGTTAGTGTGTCGTTAGTGTGTGGGTTAGTGTGCCGTTAGTGTGCCTGTTAGTGTGGCAGTTAATGTTCTAACCACGCGTTAACCGACTTAGTTAGTGTGTCGTTAAGGTACCGTTAAGGTATGTTGCACAGAATGCGTGCCCTAACGGTACCTTAACGACGCAGTTAGCGTGCTATTAGTGTATGTACAAGCACACTAACGCGCCGTACTCTTATACAGTTAGTGTGTCGTTAGTATATCGTTAGTGCACGTACTAACGTTTTCTAAAATGGTAGGGAACAGCAAAAGTCAGGTGTCACGGCTCGAGTTGGCGCGGCTACGGTTGTGCATTCCCAAACGCCGGTCATATATGCCGGTTTGAGCATACTCGGCACGCAAGCCCTGCGAGGTTCGAATTCGCATAGCAAATGGTACAAAATATGGCACAAAAAGGCCGGGCGCATCGCGCACACGCGTGAGTACCGCTGAGAGTGCCTGAGACGGTTCGCCGTCGCGGGTGTGAATTTATGACAAACGCAGCTTCGGGCTATCTCGCCGCTGGGCGCTCAAAGGGAAAAATGCCCCTCTGTGGGAATTCGCGATCGTGTTGTGAATTCGTGAACGTTTTCGGACAGCAGAGGATCTCCAGCGCTGCGGAACTGCGACATGCGTTTCTACTGCTATGCCACGTAAAACATGCCTGGCGGCAACGCGCTTCGGCCGTGCCGGCTCGTAGATTCGCAAAACGGGCACGGGACTAACTTGTACTCGCAGACTGTAGATTCAGGCTCAGGTAAAAGCATGCAACGCAGAAAGGCAAGCGAGCAACACGGGGGCAATTCACAGACAAAACAAGTGCAACGGCACGACTTCGCACATACGTCAGAGTGGCGTGCCGGCACTCTGGGGATCCGAACCAGACTCTTACAAACTGCTAGTGACGAAGCTCTCATGTGGATTCGAAGCATATGTATGTATATATCACATTTAATACTAGGCCACAAGAGGCAAATATCACTGTCCCGCAGAATGGTTTTGAAAGGTTCGGATCTAACTTTTCGAAAGCAGAGCTAGCTAAATACTCAAGCGAGCATAGTGAAAGTCCGTGAATGCCATTGTCGTTTCGGATGCCCTATGACCATTGGTTCCCAGTGACAGCGGCGTTTGGTGTCAACGCGCGCTTGCGTTTGCCCTGTCATGCATTGCCGAGACGTCATGTGTGGTCGTGTCGTGATGTCACTTCGCGTGATGTCGTGCTTGACGCTCTGCGGTGCTCTCGGATCGGCACGGGCTGGTCGCGGCGACGTCGATGTAGCGCCTGGTGAGGCGTTGTGCATGATTCAAACTGGGAGGGAGATCTGAGCTGGAGGGTGAACGTGATATGCTCCGGGCGCTCGAGCGGACAATGAACTGGGGTAGGACCGTGACTGAAGGGGGGAATGCCAATTACTGAAAAAGGGGGTCATGGTTGGGGCGTTTGCTGTCGGCTGAGACGGGCGCGATGGGGGCAAATGCGGTGAGGTCTGACATGGGCTGCGGTAGCGTGACTAAATATGGGGGGTGTGACAGGCCTTTCAGGGGTGCCCGAGGGACCCCTTCTAAGCGTGTTCATAGTTGTGACACCGTTAAACACCTACCATAGTAAAATCCGCACGAGGTCATAGGCACATGGGTTCTTGATAGTTACCGTTACTAGCATATTCATGGATGCATCAGGAGCACCCCCTCTTCTTGGACGTCCCACCCTCACCCCCGGTTTTCAGAGCACACCCATTGGCTTTGGTATTGCTATGGGCTTACGCCAGACTTTGGTGGGCTTGAGGGGGGTGGGGGAGGGTGTGGCGGTTGACGGGAGGGGCGTGGGAGCAGGGGGTGCCGACCATTATGAGCGCGGAGGTTACCGATTTGACGCAGTAGTCAGTCTCGACCAGTGGGAGAGGATTGGTTGTCATGGCGGCTGCTATAGAGTTAGATTAGTCGGATTCTCCATGTATGTGCTAGCAGGGGGAACTTTTAGGATAGGGACTGCCCTTGACCCTGTATGGTAGCCGGGGGCGAATTGGCTCCCCGGGGTAAATTAATTTAAGTCACGGGGACCTCGACCTCGTCTAACTTTTCTGACGACACATGATGACTGCATGTCACGGCTGCGGCTGCGAGGTTGCCAACCTTGCTTGGGATGAAACCCAACCATGTCGAACGTTAGAGCTGCACAACTTAAACTGGTCCGTTTATTTTAACAGTGGCAATTTTCCGAATCCGACAGTCCATGTACGATTCCAGAGATCAAAATACGATGCATTCCTTTGTCGCTCCCCAGGCATCTCTTCGGACCTTCCGATGTCGTTCCCGATCTAAAAGCATCGTTGGACGGCTCAACTTTAGTTGGGCACCCCTATCGAACGTATCAGTCCGCAATCAGTTCGGAACTGGAGTGACAGAATCGGGGTGAGTGCTGACATACACATTCACACGCCTCCGCTGGCTGGCTTTCAACAGACAGGCGAATGGCTAAACGTTTCTTCGTGTTGGAGTTTCGAGACATTTGGGCGGAGAGAGTGACCAGGAGTGTGCCTACTATTTTGGCGGGTGTTTCAAGACTAGGCGAGAGGCTGAAGATGCGCCTGTGCCATAACCCCCATAAGACACGACCCCCATCCCACCTAGGACTATAACCGAGTTGATTGCGGACGACGACGGCACCTTTAATTCCTTATTTGAGGGGGAGAAACCTGCTACTGTATGGGAGCAACCAAGCACCGCGATGGTACCTTCAGATGGTACCTAAATGACTAGCGTGTCACAGTCTCAGGTCAGTAGGGAGACCTTTCACGTTTTGTATCGGTTTTGATGAAGTTCACCAAGTTGACAAATGTGAAGCGGGAAGGACACGTGTGGACACGGCTACGGCAAGTCCGAAGTCGCCAACACAGCAGCACCATCACGATCGCCGATCTGATGGCAAGAATTCATCGTCATTGTTATGTCACATTGCATTGTCAATAGATCACAGAACGAGAACTGCTCAGCTGGAGCACCAGCATGCGATACTCCTAGTGTGTCACTGTCTCACGTCAGGCCGACAGCCGAGCGACATCCAGATGAGATCCACAGCACACACGACACGACGACAGCAACAGCAGCAGCAGGGAGAGCAAACGAGACGATTTCCGTGATTCACTCTCTCATTATTCTGTTTCGCAAAAAACCTAAGCGAAGGAAGCTATTCTACAAATCCATTTTGAACAGGAAACTTTTGAAACTTGCGGAATGGGAAACTCAGAATCCTCCAACGATGGTAAATCAGGATCGTCGAAGGGGCGCATTTACAACTTTTCGGCTGGTCCCGCCATGTTGCCTGTGGACGTGCTTGAACAAGCCCAGAAAGATATGCTCAACTGGAACGGCAGTGGTATGGGCGTTATGGAGATGAGCCACAGGGGGAAAGAATTCGTTAGTATTGCGAAGGCTGCTGAGGCGGACCTGCGAACACTTCTCAAAATACCTGAAAACTACAAGGTGTGTACACCACCAATTCTAAGACACAAATTCAATCCAACTTTCCTCGCGTTTCCGAGGACCCGTCGATTGCTGTTGATCGCTGCTGGCATGGTGAACACCTGATATTCTCAAATTGATGAATTAGTTTTACTGGGGAAAAAACTAGTTCACCAAAGTAGGGTTCAATGTAGTCTCTCTGAGGTCGACACTGGGTATCGTTCAGGTTCTCTTTATGCAAGGTGGTGCGACTACTCAGTTCGCCGCGATTCCATTCAATCTCACCACTCCCGAGGACACCATTGATTTCGTTGAGACAGGTGCTTGGAGTACAAAGTAAGTAGCGTGTTCAAACGCGACGTGGTATAACTCCCTGTCAAGAAACGCCTCTCCTAGTCGCCCGCCACTAAAGTTGCGAGCGTTGTACCGCAGAGCAATCAAGGAGGCCAAGAAATACTGTAAGGTCAATGTGGCAGCCACTTCGAAAGCCGAAAATTTCACGCACATCCCAGAAGAAAGCAACTGGACCCTTACCCCCGGCGGCAAGCTGGTGCATATTTGCTACAACGAGACAATCGGCGGCGTGGAGTTCAAAGACATCCCACGATGTGCAGACGACGTTACCCTTGTGGCTGACATGTCCTCGGACTTTTTGTCTAAACCTGTGGACGTCAGCAAGTTCGGGGTATTCTGCCGTTCATTCTTTTGAACCTGCACGAATGAGAGAGCCGCGCTGGCTTCTGGCCACCGCGCGCTGCACTACACCTGAGTGTTCAGAGACGTTCCTGTTACGTGCACTCGACATCTTCGACATCTATTACTTTTCATAGCGCAGTAGAATCTTGATTTCTTTTCGACTTGTGCTCTTGAGTTTGTCAGATTTGCTCTTTGGATGACGTCACCTGGTGGTAACCGCAGATGATCTACGCCGGTGCTCAGAAAAACGTAGGCCCCGCGGGTGTCACAATCGTGATCATCCGTGAAGATCTGATTGGCAAAGCAAGGTAACTTTAGGCGCTTGTCATCCCAAAAATGTTTGGTTTCGCTGCAACTTACGAGGGCCTGGGCGGGGCTTATCCGGAAGAGCCATTAGATTTCATCTCGGCCCAGCGGGAACCTTTTCCGCAGAAGACCGATGTTGTATGTGTTTGTCCCTCCGCCGCAAACTTGCTGATACCTCCATCAAAAGGTAAAACCCTAAGGCAAAGGTTGTTGCTATGTTTGAATTGTGCAGAGCTGACTGCCCAGCTATGTTCGACTACAAGTTGGCTGCCGATAACGATTCCATGTACAACACGCCACCGTGTTACGGCATTTACATCGTAAGTACGGCACTGGCCGATTCATCGCTCGAGGTCTAATGCAAATGCGGGCTGCACGGCCCCTCGCACACAACAGCACACATTTGCTCTTCTGTGCCGTTCGCACCTTTGAAGACGTGTGCTCGCAATAAAGGTTATGTAGGAAGCGAACGATGCTCTGGATCTGTCGTTTTTGACTGCTTTAAGAATGACAGTGTTATCGGCCAGTATACCCAACTTTGCTGTGATGGTCGATGATGTGGTGGCAGTGCGGCCTCGTATTCAAGAAGCTGTTGAGCATCGGCGGCTTGGAGAAAGTGGAGGAATACAACTTGAAAAAGTGTGCGTTGATATACGACGCGATCGACGGTAGCGAGGGATTCTACAAAGCGCCTGTGTGTCCCAAAGCTCACTACTGCAACTGTTCTTTGCCGTTCCCCGTTCCTTTCACGCTCCAGGGTAAATATTGTAGAGCCGCAGAGCTTTCTCGTTGCACCGCGCTCGCAGGCCGCTCCACAACGCAAGTCAAGCCACAATACTATGCGGAATCGTAAACGCATCCTGCAGTAGTGACTGGTGGTTTTACCTTGACCTGCCCCCATGCAACTACACGGTCTCCAACAGCTTCAACGGAGATTCAGCACACGAAGACAAAACGATGGCCTTTCTTGTTTTGGGGTGTGGCGTTGGTGTTTCAGGCAGGTAATTGAGAAAAACTAAATAAACAGTGGGCCTAACTCACTTGTACACGGTGACAAACCTTTAAGCAGATGTGTAAGCAGATTTGTTTTTGTACATTTGGACAGGTTGCAAAGAATTGTCGCTCGTGCATGAACATTCCTTTCACCATGGCCTCCAAGGAACTCGAGACTGAGTTTTTCGCTGAAGCTGCCAAACGAAATATGGTGAAACCTGAGACCGACACACGGTTCAGAGCAGACTAGAAGCCATCCTCTGCCAGTTGCCTTTCGGTTGCCTGCTAGCGCCTGGCAGTGCACGTCTAGGTCACTTTGGTCACGGCACTCTCTGACCGGCGAGGACTGCCACAATTTAAGTCGGGAGAGAGAGGGAGAGAGAGAGAGAGGTTCGCTGAATTTTTTCTCACTTAAACTGCTCGGAGGAGAGATCTCCGAAAGGTCTGCACCGCCCAAGGACACCACTTTGCCCATTTCGTTTTGCAGGGGCCGGAACTTGCAGACCCCACTGACAAGAGCGGCCATGGTTTCTTGCGGACCTTTCTGGAGCGTGCTTACAGGTGGCGCTGGAGGGGCCGTGCAGAGCTTTTCAGTTACTGCTTGCCTGTACTCATGGTTTCTGATAGAATGTATATGATGCATACAGGTGCAACTTGCTGGCCATAAGTCGGTTGGTGGCATCCGGGTGTCCGTGTACAACGCCATGCCTATGGAGGGCGCCGAGGCCATCGCACAGCTCATGCAGGTGACTTCCTACACTATTTGCACTTCTGTTACTTCGGAGCAATAAAAAAACATATCTGAAGTCAGTGGGGGTGACTACATGCTTAGCGCCTCTGCTCGGGGCGGCTGCATGACGAGCATCTCAACTGGAGACGCTTCTGTGCTCAGCGCCATTACTGCATGCTGAGCACCATTACACGGCATGCACGCTAGGCTTGCCTCTGACTGCGCATTATTGAGAGTCACAAGTTTGGCCAAAGCCATCCCTTAGCTCAACTATATAGCCGCGGTTGAGCTTGTATTTAAGAAGGTTGAGTCCCAGTGTCCTTTGATTCCGGGTCTTGCCTTACAAGTGACATGTATTGAGCAAGACAATGCTTTCCGGAGACGGGTGCATCAAATGATTCCTAGTACTTATGACATTTGTGACCCTTTGTCATACTTCGACTGAGTCTTTTAAATGGATCTTCAATTGTTTTAATTTCAGGAGCTGTTGGCACGGTCGAAGCAATAAACGATATAGTGCCCTGCAAACACACCCAGTAAAACAGATAGCGTGTTTTTTTAATGAGGAGTCCCATCGATGCAGTCGTGTATGTTTGTTTACATACCGAAATGCTCTGGTATCCATTCACAGAAGGGGCTCATGACGATTGTTGAGCTGAGTTCCCCACCTCCACCAGGCCATGTATATGAAGGCGGCTGGCCACCGGATTTTGGACTTGTATAGAAGTCAATGTGTTTCCCATGTATGATAAAGGCGTGAGGGATGCATGAAAATTTGAGAAGACCCAATTGCTGATTGCCTAAAACTGCAGAATCAATCTTGCGGGATTTTAGAAAGAGAAACAATCCAGGTTGAGGGTGATCACACATTATACTGGCTATGTGTAGTATCTTATAATCTTACAACGGGAAGGTGATTAAGATATACATATATATCAATGTGAGATTCCAATTCACAGGGCCACTAGGATTCATTCTAGATGCGCTGTCAAAGGGGGATGGGGGCTTTTTGTATCTCAAGGACTTGGATACACGAGTAACACTTCGTAGGACGCTCTTGGGTTCATCTAACATCAAACATGTATCATCGCGCAATATTATCTACTTTGCTACACTTAAGCTGGTTATCATGCTGCTTATCGGACCAACAGCATACCGATCATATCAGGCTGGTTGACATCCCTGGTGTAAGGTGTGCCTGGCCCCGACATGGACAGACTGCTAATGGTCCACCGTCATGGACGAAGAAATACGCGACCCGGCAACACAGCTCACCCGCATCACCTGCAGGCTTGGGGCAGGCGGCATACACGACTCAACCCCGACTACGGCAAGACCAAGCGTGTTCGTAAGGACTACCTGTGGCATGGCACCTCTTGGTCGACTCCGCCAAGGTTTCCCCCTTCGTCACACCACTCTGCTTCATTGTCATCCGCGGGCAATAAACATTAATCCTTCACCAACGTTTGCCTCCGCATCCCGTTCGCACGGCGTGAGGAAGCCCCTCTTGCCAAGCCTGCATCTACATATATGCACCTTCACCGCAATGACCCCGATCCTAGCTTAACATGGCAAATACCCCGCCTTCGAGCTCCTGACAACTCCTACCGTAATAGTTGGCTAGGGTTTGGGTATTGCACCAGACATGCCCGGACACCCCTCACCTTCGGGATGAGGTGGTGTGATGGGGCGCCTCGCTATCCCGATTGTCGTATGGGGGGGTCTGGTTCCTTCCTGTTTCACCCCTCGCCCCGCCGGCGGAGTTGCTTTGTCACATGCCAAATTGGGTATCTCTCCTCTCTCACACTGCCGTAATTAAACCACTCAAACGTATTGTATCTCGCAGTTTAGACTTACCGAGCCGCATCACATGCTTTCCGAGTGTCTAACAGATCTGTGACGGGATCGTATCCGCATACCATAAACTATATTAGTTTCACGGAGACACAGACTCCCCTGGGGGAGGGAGCCCTAGTCTTTATGTCACCCCTCGACCCCAGGTGCCAGGTCAGCTCCGTCATCAGTGGTGGGGAAAATAAAACCCCTGTATTTTATTTTCATGCATCTTAGACTGCGAAACCACCCGAGCATCTCGTCCCAGCTTCACAGAGTTTGTGGAGACTGACAACACGCGTATATCCCACCGTCGTCGAATATACCCACCGTTGTTTCACCGTCTCTGTTATAGTTCTCCTATCGGAATCATGGCAAATCCTTCAAATTCCGCTACGAATAACTTAATAACTTAATCACTTGAACCTCCAACCTGTTTTCCCGGCCATACGGTGGTCCCAACATTTCAAGTTCAACTTTGACATGCAAGCGACTTATTAATGGTAGGAACAAACGCCATTGGACTCAAGATAGGTCAGGAAATTGACGATTCTTTTACGATTCGAACAAATGGCCTAATCCAAATGTCCACAACGTCCAAATGCGAAATCCAAAAGGTTTTTTCGGTTTCCCTCACATTTGATATTATATAGTTATATTCGGTGGACGAGCAGCATTCGATAAGTATATAATAAACGTAGTATGCGAAGGCGCTATTTAGCACCTCCTCATGATATATTTTTGACACATCAGCCCTCGAATAATCGAAGGGAGCATGTGAGAGCCACGTCATGAAATATTTATTGACTCTGCCATCACAGCTCGCGATATATTGCTCAAATATTGCTTACAGCGTCATCGGTGTGTCATCGGTGTCGATTGTCGAGTGTGTCATGTCATGTCATGTCATGTCGTGTCGTGTCATGTCATGTCATGCCATGCCATGTCATGTCATGTCATGGCATGTCATGTCATGGGTCATGTCATGTCATGCCATGTCACGGCATGTAACGGCATGTCATGTCATGGCATGGCGTGGCATGGCATATCATATCATATCATATCATATCATATCATATCATATCATATATCATAACATATCATGGCATGCCATCACGAATCTATTTTACCTCAGGCTGTTTTACCGGCGCGCGTCAACGCACGGCGAAGCGAACGGCAAAGATGTCTACGATGCTCGTCTAGCATCAACGCAGTCGATAAACAAACAGGTTTCCAAGATCGTTCTAGTTTTCAGTTGTTTGTCATAGTAACAAAGATATTGCCAATCAATGCCTAGAAAGCTGGTATATTTCTAAGATCGATGCTTCGAACTTCGAAATTTTGGAGTTCTGATGCAATTCCAAGCTCATTTATTTTTTTGCATTTTCGCTTTTGCACCTTTGGCCACCGTGACCCTGCTGATGTGACCTTGCTTGTGATGAGAGACGTAATATATATATATTAGCCAAGCTGAGCAGCGAAAACAGTCAGACACTCGAGAAACGAAGACTAAGATGAGATAATAAAATATAGTGAGTGTTTTATTATCGGTGCGGAATGTGCAATGCTGACTGCCTACGTGGCACCTCGGGGCGAGGGGTGAAACAGGAGAGGCTGCTCAACCCCACCTTATAGGGGGGTGAAAGACAGTGTCCCCATGCGCATGCTGTGAATATATTTGTGCATGATGTTTCTGCGACGAACGTTAAGTGGGCATGCATGTTTGTATGCACGACTAACGTTTTGCTTACATGCAGGATTGGTGCTTAGCGGGATACTACCAGAGTATCCTTCGGACGTGAATAACACGATCATATATCAGAACTCAGGGGTTTCGGAACGGATAACTTAAAAGTAAGTGATAATAATCTGAGAGGTAAACCTAAAAGAACCAACTCGGTCGGTTAACCCGAAAGCTGTACTCCGTATTCCTACAGTAAAGACCGGGATATAAGAAGCCGGGGAAATTTTGCCAGCGGCTGGCTTCTTAATCGACGGTCATGGATTTGCCTTTGCCAGCGTGGGCACGTTTCTTAATTTGGCAAAATCCTGACCATCGGAAATCCAAACCCAGCGTGTGCCGCTTCTTAAATCGGCAAAATTTTCTGATTCCAGATTCGCCAACGTGATCCAGCGCTCAGCTTCTAATCTTGGGGGTCCAACTTCTGACTGTCGACCAGCGTCGAAGTTCTTAATTTCGGCTTTTAAAACCCAGAAACCGACACACAGACTTGTAGACCCAGCGGTGACTTCTTATTTCAGGTGTATTTCTTGGAGCTCACATAGCTCTTGTAGGATGGATCCACAGACGACGCTGACAGACGAGAACTATGTCGGTGGTTTGCCTGAGGTAGACAGCTATAAGTTTGGTTCGTGGGTAGCTTTCAAGAAACTCGGTTCTTCTTAGAAACTATTGCCATGTACACTGTACAGTGCCTGTAATAGTACAATCATACATAATGCAATTATGGACGCATAAGACCGCCCACAACCGATACCATGCCTTGATGCATACGTAATGAGAATACTTATTGTGTACCTTCAGTACTGCATATGCATTGTGCTTGTGATCATCCAAAACTTCTCAAGTGTATTGAACCTTAATAATGGTTGCATTCTTCGAAGTATAGATATACATATATACATATAGATATATATATATCGATACGTTGTATACGATTAATTGAGAACGAGTTCACTGGATCGATATTCATGATACGGCTTCTTAAATCGATCATTTTAATGTAGCCTCTTCTCGAAATTCCAGCGGTATAGCTTCTTAAAATGGCATTTTTTTATCGCCATCCATTTTTTTTCCAGCGGCCGGCTTCTTAGCCGGCTTCTTAATTTTTTGGGCAAAAAGCCAGCGGCTGGCTTCTTATAGCCGAGCTTCTTATATACCGGTCTTTATTGTACCATGTCTGTCATACCCGTCTATAGTCAATACCTCTGGACGGACTCCTCGGGTCGAGGGTTAGGGGCCTGCCTCACGGGGCTGCCTACTACCCAGATTTCAGCAGTGCTCGACCGCATGGTGACCTTCGAATAGTCAACCCCTTTCCGCTTGTGTCCATCTTCGACCGACTCCATGCTCAACGCTCGCTCGCCTACGAGTTCCTCGTTGCATCCTCGCACTCGATGTGATATATCGAGTTCTCATATATAAAAAACTAAAGGAAGCTTTCAACGCAGTATCCGATAGGGTTATAGGAAAGTAGATATATAGTGATATATATACCCTTCTGAAAAGTTACAAAACACACTGAGGCAGGGTTTTCGGTTCGTCTAAAGTCAGATTAAACTGGAAGATAATCGGGCTTTACGCTGGCGGACCGGAACACACGAGTGTCGCGATTGTGAACAAGGGGCGGCAATGTAGGGGCTGGCCACACGAATGTCGCGATTGTGAACAAGGGGTGGCAATGTAGGGGCTGGCGGGGCGTGGGGGTATTGCTGGGTGCTAAAATGGCGGTGTATCTCTGTTGTGGTTGAGTGTGGGTGATGCGAGATGGGACTTTCAGCCCCCCCCCATAAGGTGGGGGGCAGTCACACTCTCTCTGATCACCCCTTGACCCGAGGTGCCACGTCAGCTTGCTCCTGTTGCCGTTCCGTGATAATAAAACCCCAAAGCTATTTTATTATCTCATCTTAGTCTGCAGTGAATTACGGTGTCACTCCCTGCTAGTGCTTCCGCCAGTCTAATATATAATATATATTAGCCGTTTCTGTCAGGTTATCGGTCCACCATCTTTGGTGTGGCATCCTTTTCTCGGCTACTTTGATCACGCACGTAACCCGCACGTAACCCGCACGTAACCGCACGTACTCAGCACGTAACCCGCACGTACCTTTTCGCACGACATCCGCACGTACCTTTCGTCTTAGCACGACCTTAGTTTTCGTCTTTCTTTTATATTGCGCGTACCTACAAGCTCGTCAACTTTGACAACTTCGCTTTGGACTCTGGCCGGCAGCGCCTTCGCTGCAGGAAGATCCACTTTTCGCACGACTATTTTGACCTCGCCACCGTTTTCCTCGTTAAATTCTACCCAGGATTAACGTTTTCATCGGCTGGTTTGGTTAATTTTACCGAATTTTACGTTTTCCACCCATACCCAAACTCCTTGGGTTACAGATTTCTGCAGCTCACGGGTCATGGCTTCGGCGCGTCAGAGTGCGCGCATGGCCGCAGTTCAAACGGCGCTTGAACTACTTCGACAACGACAATTTACCACTGGCTACGGTCTGGTGGTGCTTGGTGGTGCGCATGCACCAAGCACGAACATCAACACCGGCGTTTCCAACGACATCGACAGCAAGAACTTTGACTTCGCCGTTCTCACCACTCCGCATTCTCCGCTTTCACCTAACACATTTCCTGGCCGTCATCTGGTGGTGTGTGGTGGTGTTATCACTACCGCACACACCCAGGCCAATGCTCCAATTCTCGCTTTCGCAAAGTGCGCAACCATATTTCCGTGCTCTTCTCACATTTTGCGACCTCGGCCATCTTGCCCTCCCAGCGCCGTGGCATTTTCTTTGGCGGTGCTAGGCTACTTTCTAGAGTGGCCTCGCACAGGGGTGGGATGACGTATCCCATTTTGACTGGTGTTGGACCTTAGCATCATCGAGGACGCCGCCGCCAGTCAACCAGTTAAGCCTGCTTGCTTAGTAATTTTGGCAGCCGCCTACCCCGTGGGAGTAGTGATCCCCACGGCACATGCATGGGCGTATGCCCCTAGCCTATCTGGTTGCCATCTTTCATGGGCTCACAACGAGTTGTGGTGCGGCAATCGACCCGCCATCAGGCACGTCAACGTCTGGTGGTGTGCACAAGTAAACCGCAACGAATGACTCCGGTGTAGAGCTCTAGCTAGTGCAGTATTTGCGGGCCAGCGCCCATGTGGGGATCCGCCTCTAGTTGGACTGAGGAAGGTCCCATTCACTTGAACAAAGAATCCCCTAAATTTCCCTAAAGTTTCCCTAAAGTTTCCCTAAAGTTTTACTAAAATCTCCTAAATATGACATTATGACACATACTTAAGTATAAACCTTACTGTATGTAAACATTGGGTCCTCCTAAAGCTGGGTACGTAAATAGTGATTGGACAAGGTAAATATATATATCCGTATAAATCAAGTTTTAGGGAAATGACATAATATAAAACCGCTGTCATATTTAGGAAATCTGAGGCATACTGCTTTGTTATTGGCTAGATATTTAGGAAACCATAGGCACATTGCACTGCTATTGGCTAGATATTTAGGAAAACCTAATATACTGCTATTTTATTGGTCCAATATTTAGGAAACCATAGGAACGGTGCACTGCTATTGGCTAGATATTTAGGAAAACCTAATATACTGCAATTTTACTGGTCCAATATTTAGGAAACCATAGGAACGGTGCACTGCTATTGGCTAGATATCTAGGAAACCCTAATTTGCAGCTATTTCATTGGTCCAATATTTAGGAAACCATAGGCACGGTGCACTGCTATTGGCTAGATATATAGGAAACCCTAATTTGCAGCTCTGCCATTGGTGCATACTGTATGAGAAAGTCCTTCACTGGCTCCACACACGTGCTCCTCTACATTTGCTACTAAGGCTATTGGGCAATACTTCAGAGAAGGTTTGCTCAACTTACTGGACGATGTTGGAAGCTGGCTGCGCTGGGTATGATAAGGTGAATCCGGTGGTCCCATTAGTAACTGCCTGTGCGTATTTGATGATACAGGTGCATGACGTGGTAGTGCTGACTGCCAGGGCGATCAAGAAACATGGCTTTCGTGAGGATGGCGGCACATGGAACGATGAGCTCTACACCGTTCTGTTTGTCCACCACCGTTACCCCTTGCTTTGCGTAGTACTCGTCTTCGACTTCTCTGTATGCAACGACCCGTGCTAGGCGACACACCACCCGCTGTGTTGCAGAGTTTCTCACAAGGTAGTATGCAAGAATTTGTGCGTAAGGGTAGCCTGCTGGCAGACCTAGCTCGCCAAACCCACTGACGGTACCAGAGAGAGACACGTGGTAGGAGATTCGCTTGGTGGTTCGCATGTATTGGGAAGAAAACATCACCTCCTTGTCTAGGGACATCCTGAGGTAGACCATGATTTCATAATCCCCAGGCATTACATTCGTGTAAGTTGACACCAGACCATCAAGTTGCAGGCGAAGGTTGCATGAAAGAGTTGTGGGAGATAGGTGCCTCCCTGCGCCCAGAAAATAGCAGGGCGCATCCTCATCTTCTGCCGCGGGATCCGTTGCACGGCTGACAGCGATCTTGCCAAATAACTTTGCCGCCAAGACATCCAACTTGCGCAAGTTTGGATATCTGTAACAGTAGTCATCTAGGGCATCGTCCTCACATATAGAATTCACGAGAGCTTCCACAGTAGGTCGGTTTTTCACGTGCGTATCCTTTGCCACACCCTTTAGACGCTGGATGGCACGCTCCACCCACATCTCCATGGCGGCACCAACCTCACCCAAATAGTGTTCTTGCCGAAACAGGTACACCACTGCCAGCCTCAAGTTGTATGTCAGCAGCTTCATTATACCTGTGTTTTCCAGGATATTTGCGTGCTCCCGGAGGTGTTCGCGTGCTGCGACTCTAGCTGCTTCCACGTCCGCAGTAGTCCACCCAGTGTGCGTGCCCGAAGCTCGCACATAGTGCAGCACGGCTCGGCGAAGGTGCTGCCAGGCATCCTCCATCGCCATATTCCATTTTGCGAGTTGATCACCGATCACCAATGGGCTGAAGTAGACGACCCAGTTCAGGACATCCTCCATTGTGTACATGCCTGTCACTCAGGATCAAACTAGGTGCTTTAGTATAAGACATTCTACGCATAGGTCTCCTAACGCCTCTCATAGCAAGCTCAACAACGGAAACTGCATCAAGAAGTGGCACACGTCCCTGCTCTGCCTACTTCGTACACTCACCGAAATACTGCACTATATCGTTGTACTTGCGTATGACGTCGTGCGGAGGTTTCACGAGCTTCGCCCGAGCTTGCATTTCGTCCTGAATCGTCTTAGGCAAAGTTAAGGTTGAGTCGGGTACCCCTGTCACTTTGCCCAACAGCAGCTTCCAAAATCTCTTCACCACCCCGTATAAGACGCAGTGGCCGAAGGGGACGGCGTAACCATGCATGGGGTCGAAGTATGGGATTCGCTCGAGCGCGCCACGCCCGTGCCGTCCAGTAGATTGCGGGGATTCCCCTCCATGAATGGTTCTCGAAACCAACGCTGCATGCCCCTCTTTAGAAAGCATGAGCAGCTGTTCATCGGCATATACCTCAGGTTTTCCCTGCACTGTTGTCATTTGTAGTTTGACCGGCTTGGCATACCCCTTGAAATACATTCCCTTCCCGCCGGGGCCGCTCGTCCCTTCGAAAAGGCTGTACGCATCCGCCCGGTAGCTGCCGACTCCCATGAACTGCCCCATTGTGATCCGCATCACCGAATCCGCATGCACCATTCCTAAGAATACTTTCAACGTGTAAGTCCTTTTGAGGAAACTGTCGTACACGTCAAATCCCGTCGCAAGGCGTTGCATATCCCTTTCAAATTGCCCCCATATCACAAGAGGGTTCTTCTCCTTCTGCCGAGGGCCGCGTGTGATCCACAGATTCCGATGCCACTTGTCACGTTGCCGAGCCTGCAAGCATCCAGTTTGGGTTTGCTTACACATACATGCGATGAACATGATTGCTAATGCACTGTTCCACACATGAATCATGGAATCTACTCGCACACATGAATCCATCCTGTGGTTCTGTGTGTGTGTGTGTGTGTGTGTGCGTCTCACTGTATTGCCTACATTCAAGCTTTGTCACCCCATAGGCCAACCAACGCGTCACTGCATCGACATTCTGATTGGGCGTACCGTGATATGCAGATCATCGCACTTAAGCACACCAACGCCCATGGAGTATGACCTGCTCGCAATAAAAACATTTCTCACTATATTTACACAAAGGAACAGTGAAATCAGTACACTACAGCAACTGTGCCGGCCGATGTCGCACCCGATGTCAGAGACCCATAATTGGGCGTCGTCCGCCCCGGGCGAGATTACCATCGAGCGGTGCTCCGCGTACTCCACACCTGGATCCCCCCCCCTGCGGAGGAGGATCTTCAGCTGTAAACGATGACGGCGATAGCAAGGCACCTCCTGTGACGTGATCAATGTGTTTGGCCAGCGCTGCCGTCCAGAAGTCACGTCCAGTGCGGGCATCCCGCCGGGCCCGTAGCTTGCAGAACTCCGGGTCACGCATCCAACGTCGTATAGTGCGCTCCGGTGCAAAGTAATAATACCAATCCCGTGGACGGATCTCCTCTCCATGCACGGTGCGTATCACCTCGAACCGTTTCTCCTTGCACGTACGCAGCGCGCCACCCTCAGAGTCCTTTTCTAGTACGGTGTCACAGGTTTGGTTCTTGTCCCAAGAGCTTGGATCCTCGCCTGGGGGATAATGTCGGCACCAATTCACGCATACATGCACCGCGTGGTCCATGTGCGACCTGGTGTTCAAAAACTTCCTCATTCTATACAGACTTCGAGGAAGATTGCACTTTCCGGGTCCCCCCATAAGCATGATCATGACCGTCAAAAACCTATCAAATGATGGCCTCGACCAATTCAGCGCCCTTCGCAGCTCCATAAAGTAGCAGACCGCCTCACCCACGGTCAAGCAGTCGGCCTCCGTATCCCCCACAAATAAGGGGTCACCGGCCGCCGCGTTGAAGTTAAGCTCCGTTTTTTCAGGCAGCAATGCCTCCAGCTCCCAGGCGGCATCGCTCCACAGATCTTCTTCCTGGCAGTTGTGTTCTTGGAATATCTACATCCAATGGCAAGTGAACACCAAATGGTCGTCAGTATCAGGAAGCGAGTAGTCTTAAACTAACAGCGTGGCACATCGATCGGTGGCCATGGGGGCCTGGCAACTACCTGCTGGAATATACTTGTGACCTCGTCCTCTGGATCCGGGGCGTCCTCAGCTGCATCTAGCAGTTTCTGCACACTTATTCCATGGTCCTCCTCGTCCGACTCCTCCTCAAGGTTGTCCATTAGACAAATTCGGCCTTTCGCCAGCTCCTCGTCGAAGAAGACCTCCACGTTAGGAGGGAGTCCATGTACTTCACAATCGCTGTTTGCTGACGGGTTAGCTTCCCCAAAAGCATTGCTGGTAACACCATTCCCCAAAAGCATTGGCTGCAAGATCACACGATACCGATTGTCTATGGTCCCCCCATGTTCCGTTAGCCAGGATTTAATCACCGCCAGCACTTCTTTTTCGCCAGCCGGTATAGGGCCTCGACATTCTGCAGGTAGTTCACGCACCGCACGCATTGTGCTTCGTATGCTGGTGTGAGCTTCTTGGCTCCGCTGCACAATCAGCATGAGCTCGTCCTCCGTGAACATCACCGATGCCCAGCACTCCTGTTTTCCTGCGCAGATGCCACACCTCAACATGGTTCCATGATACATTAGGTACATCCTGGTGCAGAATGCACTCCTGGTCCACCCCGTTGGTGTGCCCCGGCGACCCCTGGTGCTGATGCAGTAACCGTGGCGTGAGTTTGTGGGCTCCATCGAGCCACGAGCAACGGATGTGACATTCAGGCGACTCTCGAACTGTTTGCCTGTATTTGCAATCAATGTGCCCCGCTCCATTAGAGCACTGTCAGCACTTACTATTTCACAATTCCAGTTTATATTAAAAAAAGGCAGGAAGGTCCAAACGTTGTCCTTACTATTCACAAACAAAAACTTGAGTCTACAGGTTCCCACTTCTGCTGAAGGCAGGCTCCTTCCCCACGGATTGGTAAGCACTTTGCGGTGTATTCATTCTGCCCTGGCATAACTATGATTGCCTGCTACTTCTTACGTACAGCAGGCAGCATATGAGGAAGGCACGGCGTCAAGGTGCGTCCAATATAAACTACTGCCAACTGTTCACACTGCTCCAGGCCAGACGCCTTCCTTATCTTTCCGCACAGGGCTATGGCGTCCAAAATTGCCGCGTGCGCAGCGCTGGAATCCGGTCCATGCCGAAGTGACCACGGCACTCTGCCGCGGTCAACACGCCGCGTTCCAAACCAGCCTCGTCCCTCCACGCAACCTCGTAGTTCCGTTTCACCGAGATAGCAGGAACGACTTTCATTTGCATGCCAACCAGCTCCTCGAACGTCCAAGACTCAACCTTAAAGTCGCCGTGGAAAATACTGTAGTCGAACCTTGCCAGTGGCTCCACCCTGCCATCTTCATCTCCGTCGTCCGCCGCTACTAGGTGGCATCGCATTATCTCAGGAAATCCCATCCTGCGCCATTGTGCTGCTGCGCCGATGGTCTCGTGTTCAATCACCGTTTTCCCCACGTGGAGATCAACCTCTCGCTCGGTACCGTGCATATCGTTCACCACCGCCCCGAAATAGTCCCCAAACGTGGCATGCGAATCGGTCTCGAAAGCTTCGATTGCCTCATCGGTGTGCACTTTTACCATACACTTACGTTTTGCCGTCGCGGTCATCGACATTCTCTTCGTGAGTAGCCCCCTTCCGGTTCGGATCACCTTGCACATGTCATCCTCGTCGTCATCGGCATCCTCCGCCATGCTTTGCACCAGGGTAGAAGTCTTACCGTGGCGGGCCGGCCCGGGGCCGCAGAAGCTCGCTCCGGGCCGAAAGCGGGCCGAAGGGGCTTTCGCCCCCGGGCCGCACAAAAATATGAGCCGGCCAAACTTCGGCCAAAGATATAGGCATTTTATGCCTCTTTTTATCAAATCCCCATACTTAACTTTAAAATTTCGCGCCTGCGGCGGGCATTTTTCTTCCTTGACCGTTTTGGCCGAAAGCGGGCCAGCGGAAATATCGTTTGCGGGCCGTAAAGAATTTTGGAAGACTTCTACCCTGCTTTGCACCGTTCGAGCTGCACGATTGGGGCGCGGTGCAACAGATGCTGTCGCTTTCTGCGTGTTCGCCTGAGACACACTCAATTTGAAAGCAGCTTTCAGACTCGGACACTTCTTGGCGCGTTTTCGCAGGTCCTTAGTCCACTGCTCCCGCAACTCCCCCAGCGCCTCCTGCTGCCATCCTTCCGTTCCATTTTGCGTTCCAAGTAGTTTATACCCGGGCATCGGTACCACCTCGAAGACGGCCTGGGCTGTCATGGGAACTCGTTTCCGAGTCTCCCGCGCTACGCGCTGCACGTGCTCAATCAATACCTTTTCATCCAACTGTTGAACTTGCGTGAGTAGCACCTGCTTTTCCCGCATCAAGTCCTCGTATGCTGTTGGAACCATACCGAATGCTACGCTCAGCCTGCGCTTGTTGCCTGACACCGCAATAAGCAAACCCGCCCCCAGCGCTTCCTCAACGCTCCGTCGGCGATGCAGGTACATTTGCAGGTATGCATCCATGTATGTGTACATGCCAAGGGCACACATGGATAGGGCACCTACCAGCAATCTTCATCAGCCTCTGCTCTTCATATTCCGTCACCTCCGGTGCCCTTGCTTTCGGTCGCGGCACGGTTGCCTTTAGTGGCACTCCTGGTTCCGAGCGCGCTCCTGGGCTCCCCCGATGCGGTGCCCTGGCATCCTTTGGTGCTGGTGCAGTACCCGTGGCGGCAGTTCGTGGGCTCCGTCGAGGCACAGTAGCCGGTTGTGGCGCTCCTGCAGTGGCTGGGCTCCCCCGTTGCGGAGTCCTGGCCACCTCTGGTGCTGCGGGTATACTAACCGTGGCGTGATTTCGTGGGCTCCGCCGAGGCACGGTTGCCGTTAGTGGCGCTCCTGCTGCGGGGCGTACGCCTGGGCTCCCCCTTTGCGGAGTCCTGGCCACCTCTGGTCCTGCGGGTATACTAACCGTGGCGTGATTTCGTGGGCTCCGCCGAGGCTCGGTTGCCGTTAGTGGCGCTCCTGCTGCGGGGCGTACGCCTGGGCTCGCCAGTGGTGGTGTCCCAACAACCTCTGTTGCACATGCAGTAAGCGAAATCACCAAGTCCGGGCGTTTTTTCTGGGATTCTTTGTTGAATGCGTTCACCGCCTGGATGTCACGGTTTTGACGCATTTCGATTGTGGTGCCCTTTGGGCCCATATTACGCCGGTTGTTCAGACGTCGAATGATCTTCGTTTTTGCAGTGGCTTCATCCAGCTCGGGATGCAGCTCTCGCAGCGTTTTCACGCACATGTCGAAACGCTCTTGGGCCGCGGCGTTGTTTGCCCAATACTTACTCGTGGTTTTGTCCACAATCTGCTTAGCCTCCACGTCGTATGCCACGGGGCATTTCCGTATAACACTTTCAACTTTCATATGTGGACCACCTCCCTTTCTCACACGGGTTTTTCCTGATTCGAGCACCAGTGCGTGAACATCAGGGTATTCGTAAGATCATCAGGGGATCATTGGGAGTGAGAAGAGGGGGCTTCTTCACAGGTTGTGCACAACATGGGGCCAAAGGCATCGCATGAAAGCAACGGGTACCTTTTACTGCATTTGGTTTGGCTCCCTCCGCCGGCAGCGTACAAGACGCTGCGGAAATGTCACCGCGCTCGGTCTGCTGCGGCGGTTCCGTCTCCGCCGCGCTCGTTCGTGGAATATGGCTTGGGGCAAAGTGCACATGCCGGGTTAGGGGCACAACCCCAGGTCGATGCCCATAATCCATTGTACCCTGCGAGGCCCCATCACGTGCCCAAAAATTTACATACTATGTACAAATACGTAGTACGCAGGCCGTATCATATAACATGTCGAAATGTTCGTGTTAACTATTTCTAATTATGCTATATATTTCTAATAATAATTAGTAGAAATGTATACTATTTGTAAACACGTAGTACGCAGGCCATATCATATGGCAAAACACCAGGTTTGGGATACTTCTGATGGGATGAACATGATCGACGTGAGCGTGAGTGATGATCGAAGGGAAATTGTCGCGTGTCTTGCAAACAAGCTATAAATTCAAATAGCAGGGGTGGACCCTAAAGAACACAAATTTTTAGCCGATGCGCAGCGATGCCAAGACTCATGAAACGAAAACGAATCGTGAACGGAAAACTGTCATCGCAAACGAATCGTCATCGGTAATCCGGTATGCACGCTTGCATGATGACTTACATGGCCAACACGATCAATTACGGCCTAATGGAGATCTTGATCGATTGTGCTAGTATAATATGTATCTATATACACATTGCTAATATAATATGTAAATATATTTGTTGTAACTAAAATATAATAACTATACCGAGATGTTCTTAATGAAGTCGGCAGAATCTAACACCACTGCACACCGATGCAGGAGATCCATGTGTCCGTCTAGCGTGGCAGCCAAGTTACTCGGCTCAATGTTGTGCAGGGTCCTATATGACACACATGCGTCTTCCACGATGATAACACTGTATCCCAATTGCACCGCCGCAAGGGTCGTGTGCAGCACACACCGTGAGACATACGCCCCCATGATAACAATTGCTGATGGTGTTGGGTGTTGAGAAGACACCGCATCTCGCACGTTTCTATAGCAGGACTCGTGAGACATGGATATGTTTTCCGAGTCGAACGCATTCATGTTCCCACACAGAAAGGCGTGGTTCCGTAGTTCGTCAGCTGAATGTGGCCCAAGGGCTGTCAGAAAATCGTCGGACTCTGGCGGAATTCCGGTGTGAGCGACACCGGCTGAAGAGGTCAAGTATCCTCTTCCATCATCAAAAAATGCATCTGTGGCGGCCTGCGTTTGCCATGGCCGATACCACTGTGTCCAATTGATAGGGATGTTGGCATGGCGACAGGCAGTCAAAACTTTCTGAATCGTTTGTCGGTGTTCTGGTTTGAAGTCCGCGCCATGCGCAGCCTGAGCATCCAGGACGAGCACTGACAGGCAACGGGGATCTGCGTTGCCACTGCTGGAAGAAACGCCCTGGATATGCAACATTTGATACCCGGGGTGCTGGTGTGGAACCGGACGTGACCCGCATTTGGGAGTACGGCCACGCGATAGATCGCAGTCCTTTACGGCATACACAGTTCCACGGTGGTGGCGCAACGGAAATGACAGTACTGGAAAGAGCCAGACCCGCTTGGCTGGAACCACGAACCATGCGTAGAAGTGATGCGGGGCGCTGAAATCGTCCCTTCTAGAATCGACTTCTAACACGGATACCAGGCTGTGACCGGCGAAAGCCTCATCCAGCACCCGCTGTTGGTGGTGATCATGCTTGCGGAGGTGGGTGTCGTTATCAATGAGGAACTGCATTGCAGCCTCTTTCGAAGGACGGTCCCCGGGCAGGCCCTCCTTGGCGGTCTTCGCCTGCCACAGTGCTTCCAGTAGGCAGATTGTCCGGACGGTGTTCAAGTCTAGGACATGCAGACCCTCCGGAATGCCCGGACAGCCAAACCCGACATGGTATCGGAAGGTAGGCATCAGCTTTCGGTAGACCACCTTCCCCTTGAGCGCGGCAAGGCTGTCATCAGGGCAGACCCAATCAGGTTGAGCCGGGATGAACGAGCTTCGCACGACATTCACCTGACCAGCAGAACCCAAGTTGTGTAACCAGTAAGGTTATCGGCTATGGGTTATCTGTACCAAATACGAGAACACGCACCACGCAGAACATTGCACAGAGTGACTATGACCACACTTTAATCAACAGTTGCTCACAACACGGGCATTACCACAACCAAGACTTTCGGCCAGACGGTAATATATTGTATACAGGGACACTTATTATTACAAACTACCGCGCTACACACACTGATTATTATTTACAGAGGGTTAAAATGTCCAGGGACTAAACGCTCGTGGGGATCGACTCCTTTCCCCACAGAACACTTTTGTATCCGAGAGGCGCTGAACGTTGAGTGTAACTTGGAGGCAGCCGGTCTTTTTGCAGGATTGAAGTCGAAACACGAATTCACGAGCATGGTGAGCTGTTTGGAAACTCTACTATCTTCTTTCCAAGGCGAAAATTTTCTGTTGTTGTCAAGCTGGCTGTTAGCCAACTGCAGCATGTCCTTCCAGGAAAGGCGACTGGCCATGAGTATTTGCATAGCGAGCCCGCCACACGCCCAGATGTCGCTGTGAGTGGTTTTGTTTGCAAATGATGACTCTGGAGCTGTATGAGAGGGCTGCCATGTTGCGGAAGGCAAGCTTACTGGGGGAAGCGGTGCCATTGAATCGGTGCGGTGGAAACGGGCCAACCCAAAGTCTATGAGTTTGAGACTGTGTCCACCAACATCGGGCAGATTTTCTTGCACAAGCACGTTGTTACCTTTCAGGTCCCCGTGCACGATTCCCGCGGCATGGAGGTCTGAAATGCCGCGAAACAAATCGATGACCAGATGGCGCATCGCCTGGATTGGTATGCCTGATCCGCGGGAAGTAAGGAAATCGGCGAGGGTCTCCCCGCCATATTTCATGACGAGGAACGCGGAGTGATCAGGACAAATTTGGGCTCCGTATCCTAAACAGGGAACGACGGTTGTGGGAGCCGCGAAATGGGCCACGGTGTTCATATACAACTCCACCGCACAGTGCCGCAGGCGACGGTGGAGGGCAGGGTCGGTGAAGTCCTTCAGAACGGCCCTCTCGGTTTTGTCAAGGGTGCAGTGTAGAAGGACGCTTCCGTAGGAGCCTTGTCCTGTAGCTTGGCTGTCCTGAGGAGCGCGGTACGTGACTACTTGCTGGCGTGAGACTCTTGGCACTCCACACTGTTTAGCAATTTTGTCAAGATTGCTGAGGCATGCATCCGGATCTCCACTCAGAAACCGTTTTGAAAGGGATTCCACCGATAGGTCGTGATGGAAACCAGGAAACTGCAGAGGTGTGTTGAGGTGGTGGTGGGGTGCGGCATGAATATCTTGCGCTGCCGCCTGGGAAAGCATCGCCTTTCGCTGGCGGTGTGCAGATCGGCGCCTAGCTGATCTTGAGGAATTTGGATTTGCTTGTGGGTTTGGGTGTGCAAGCTACGGCACAGAGAACACCAAATATACGGTGAGAAACAGTCGGACAACGGACCCCCGGACGGAAGAGGGGGTGATGGGCAAGCATGAGGAATGAGACGCAGCTATGAGGGGATGAGGGGAAATGATTGACGAGCCAGAAGACATGCCTGTGGGTAACACACGCAAGCATTGGCTGCAAGTCGGATGAATGAATGTCCACCGCACCCATGATGAAGGGTGGGGAGAGCGACGAGCCAGAAGACATGCCTGTGGGTAACACACGCAAGCATTGGCTGCAAGTCGGATGAATGAATGTCCACCGCACCCATGATGAAGGGTGGGGAGAGCGACGAGCCAGAAGACATGCCTGTGGGTAACACACGCAAGCATTGGCTGCAAGTCGGATGAATGAATGTCCACCGCACCCATGATGAAGGGTGGGGAGAGCGACGAGCCAGAAGACATGCCTGTGGGTAACACACGCAAGCATTGGCTGCAAGTCGGATGAATTAATGTCCACCACACC
>LGRX02009914.1:0-31611 GCA_001247695.2 Cymbomonas tetramitiformis | reverse complement strand
GCACACCCAACCGTGTGGTTCCCAACTGCATGTCCCCACTCCTGACCCTTTTCTCCATCTCAGACCCTCCTGCACGACGGTATTGCACAGCGCCTCGGTGCGATTCTCCCTCACAGGAGACATCGGGTGCATCTCTCGAGCCTTGCACTTTGCCCCACCACAAGTGCCCTGCCTGTCAGACCTTCCTTGCCCCCTCATAAGCTGTGCTCGCCCGTTGTATGTGCTGCGTTTGCCCGTTGCCCATGCGCTCTGGCGCTCCAAATATAGGCCCCCAGGAGACTCCAGGAGGGGCCAGCATATTGCTGCCTCTTCGGGGGCTGCAGCTTGGCGACAAGAGTGGCGTGCAGTCTCTCTCTGTGCGGGGATTAGGGTTTAGGCTGCATCGGGGCAAGAAGAAGGTTTGCGATTTTTTAAAGCGCACAACTCCAGTGCCGGGTGTCACAACTCCGATGCCCCGAGACCCGTCGGATCTCGAGGACTTGTGATCAAAGGCGAGGCCGTGATTGTGGTGCGGACTGTGATGAGGGAGGGCTGTGATTGGCTGCGGGTGCAGGGCGTCACGTGGACACCGATCAGCAGTAGTATGGAGCCCCCGTGTCCGGGCTGCCTGCGGTGGAGCTGGCGGGGCATCACCTTCAAGGACATCTTCCTGGGCTGGATAGTGGGCAGCTACGGGGTCATGCTCGACTCTAAGGTGCTTCCCCTCTTTCATCTCACCCACCCCTCCTTCTGGCCTTCCACCCCTTCTTCTTCGTTTTCTTTGACCCACTCATGCAGCCTTCCACCCTTTCTTCTTCGTTTTCTTTGCCCCACCTCCTTCCTGGCCTTCCACCTTTCTTCGTTTTCTTTGCCCTCCTTCTGGCCTTCCACCCCTTTCTTCTTCGTTTTCTTTGCTCCCTCCAGCTGCACCATGAGGCCCCTCTCTGTCCTCTACTCGAAAGGCCTCTTCCTTACACTGTCTGCTGTGCATCTCCACGATTTCCTTTGTTGCCAACCGGGGCGTGCCGCGGTCTCTATTCTATACCACCATTACACCCCGACCACTTTTTGCTCGGCCAGTCGTCCTGCTGGCCGCCGGCGCCCATACGCAGCAACACTGGCCACCGCAACGCTGGTCTGCCTCCATCTGGCGACTCAATGTTTCCTATTTTGCCACCCCCACGTGGCGGCTATCTCATTTCCCCCCATTTTGTCACCCGCGCGTGGCGGCTATCTCATTTCCCCCCATTTTGTCACACGGGCGTGGCAGCTATCTCATTCCCATTTTGTCACCCGGGCGTGGCGGCTATCTCATTTCCCCCATGTTGTCACACGGGTGGCGGCCTATCTCATTTCCCCATGTTGTCACCCGGGCGTGGCGAGCTGTCTCATTTCCCCATGTTGTCACCGGCGCGTGGCGTATCTCATTCCCCCCATTTTTGCCACCAGCGCCAGGCCTATCTCATTTCCCCCATTTTGCCACCCGGGCGTGGCGGCTATCTCATTTCCCCCCATTTTGTCACCCGCGCGTGGCGGCCATCTCCCACATGCAGCCGTGGTCCAGGCGACCACCATCACAGCTTCGGGCCTTCCGAAGGTGTCAAGGCCAGAACCACCCATTCATCAAAACCGCTCACAAGATATCATTACGTTGAAGCGAGAGGAGAGGATGAGGCTGCAAGTTTTATTCTGCCGTTTCTATTTTCTGCGGAATCGCGGCTCGCATGTTTCACCCGATTTGCGTGTGACGGCCATGCCATTTTCGCTCGGATCGAGCTCGAGCCTCTGCGCACGCAGCCGCACGATGCTCACCGGGGCTCAGCAATGGGTCACCGTGTGTTCCATGGGCGGCATACACGCACGTGCAAATGAGTCCAGACAAAGTCATCTGCAACCTCTCGCAAGCAAGCTTGCCGGCTTTCCACACCCTATCCCGGACATGCAGGAGTCCATAGGGATGCCGGCATCTCTTCTCTCGTTACACACACCCCCACACGCACTCGCTGCAATGGCGGGAGGCATTCTCGGGGCAGCCAAGCTCACTGGATGCGGGTGGGGACGATTGTGGGGGGCTGGACACGTGGCGCTCTGTGCAGGACGGTGGCCTGAGCTGGAGCCAGGTGGAGGTTGATGTCGCTTACGACGTCACGCTGCATTCGGTGTTTTCTGTTTGCGACGACTGGGAGTGGTCCTGGCAGACGGTGATTGCTGAGAGTGCGTGGCAGCAGGGCTGCGGGGTCTACGCTGTCGGCGACGCCAACACGCTGCTGTATTCAGGCGACGACGGGGCCAAGTGGCAGTTCCAAGACACGCGCACCAGCGACATGGACCTGCATGCCGTGCACTTTGCCAACAGCACGCACGGCTGGGTGGTCGGGTATTCCAAGGTGCTCCTCTACTGGCGGCTCCATCGGCATGCTGGAGGTTGTTGCACTACACACCGCCTAAGAGCTACGCGGTGATCGGTGCCCACAAGCATACCGAGGCTGCCCTCAGGGATGTTCCAAGGGTTGCTAGGGTGCACGGAGGGACCCCTTCCTAGGGTTGGCGCGGAGAGGCCCCCTGCTAGGGATGGAACGGGCGCAACGTCTTAAATGCAGGGGGCGATGTGCGGCCCAGGATCTGGAGAGCGAGGGCCGCATGCTAGTCACGACCAACGCCGGCAAGCTGTGGACCTTCCAGAGCTACAGCCAGGCCCAGCCCCTCCATACCGTCTTCTTCACCAATCTCACTTACGGGTACTGAACACTATCTCACCCCTGGCCTTCGCCTCGCGGCGCTGAGCCATCCTACGTTTGCCAGCGGATCGATCGGGGACCAATTGATCGATGGCACGTGCTTGCCGGGTCGGATCTCCGTTGCTGGGTTGTCCTGTTCGGATCCCGTGCTGGCGGTTTCTGCTCATTCCCCGCGTCACTTAAATCGAAGCCATCGATTATGGCTCAGACAATGATAGGATAGGCTCCCGCAGGAAGCGGTGCGCCTCATGCCGGACTCCCACCTCCGTTGATAAACGATTCCATATTATAAAGGTATGACGGGACCCCAGACGAAGCACACCGAAGTAAGAGGTCCCGTGCTCCCTTTAAAATATGGAATCGGTTATCAACAGACTCGGGATCCCACATGAGGCGCACCCGCTTCCTAGGGTTAGGGACCTGTGACTGACCTTCACAACCGTGGCACAGTTCCCCCAAGGGGGCCCCGCTGCCGAATGCCGCTCGCTCAGATTCTGCCATGGTGCATGGAGGTACGGCGGGATGCTGCTCCCTGCGAGTGGCCGTGCAGCTGGCAGAGGAGAGGTTGCCCGGGATGCTGCACCCTGCGAGTGGCTGTGCAGCTGGCAGAGGAGAGGTTGCCCGGGATGCTGCTCCCTGCGAGTGGCCGTGCAGCTGGCAGAGGAGAGGCTGCCCGGGATGCTGCACCCTGCAAAGGGCCGTGCAGCTGGCAGAGGAGAGGCTGCCTGGGATGCTGCTCCCTGCGAGGGGCCGTGCAGCTGGCAGAGGAGAGGTTGCCCGGGATGCTGCTCCCTGCGAGTGGCTGTGCAGCTGGCAGAGGAGAGGTTGCCCGGGATGCTGCTCCCTGCGAGTGGCCGTGCAGCTGGCAGAGGAGAGGCTGGGATGCTGCACCCTGCAAAGCGGGCTGTGCAGCTGGCAGAGGAGAGGTTGCCCGGATGCTGCTCCCGCGAGTGGCCGTGCAGCTGGCAGAGGAGAGGTTGCCTGGGATGCTGCACCTGCGAGCAGGCTGTGCAGCTGGCAGAGGAGAGGTTGCCCGATGCTGCTCCCTGCGAGGGGCTGTGCAGCTGGCAGAGGAGAGGTTGCCTGGGATGCGCGCGCGCGGACGCTGCTCGCGGCTTGCCAATGTCGGCCCCACTGAGGGAATACGCCGGAACGAAGCATACGGACTCTGTGGGGGCGGCACGCATAATCGCCACTCCTGATGCGCTGATTATGCCTCTCCAGGGTTTGCCAGAGACCGGCTGCGGCTGCGCCTTGATGTCGCCCCTCCCCCCTCTTATGATGGTGCAGCTGATATGGATGAGTGCTGACTACTCTTGGTATTATCCCGGACGGCCCAAATCGGCTCCCGGAAGCCATATAAATGACGGTGTCTCCTACCCCTAAACCTCAACGTGGATGAGTGCTGACGTGGTCTCGGGGGGGACGCAGATGGGCGGCCGGAGGTGGAGGGCTGATGCTCAGCACGTCGGATGGCGGCGAGAGCTGGGTGGCGATGGACCCATGCACCTCGAAGACACTGAACTCTCTTCTCGTGGATGAGAACTCAGGGTCCGTCAGATTTCCGTTAGCCCTCTTTTGTGCCCTCAGGGTCCGTCAGATTACCGTCAGCCCTCTTTTGCGCCCTCAGGGTCCGTCAGATTACCGTCAGCCCTCCAGATCCTCTTTCGTGCCCTCCGCATCATCCCTGTTCACATGTAACGTCCTCTGTGTCTCTCCATGCACCCCGGTTCCTCGCGGCACGAGGTCAGTGGCTGGTCAGCGCCGCGTGTTTGCTCCGTCTACAGAAGCGCTACTGCCTGAAGGGAGTGGAAGGGGGTGGTGAAGGAGAGAGGAAGGGTGGTGAAGGGAGAGGAAGGGGGTGGTGAAGGGAGAGGAAGGGGGTGAGCGTAAGGGAGAGGAAGGGGGTGGTGAAGGGAGAGGAAGGGGGTGAGCGTAAGGGAGTGACCTCTATCTGCCGGAGGATGTCTAACACCGGGCTGGGGCTGCAGGTACGGGTTTGCTGTGGGCGAGGATGGCGTCGTGTGCAAGACTATGGACGGTGGCCTTAGCTGGGAGACCGTTGTGGACGGGCTGTATAATTCCCCAGATCTCACCCTAAATTCGGTGCGCATTCCATCTGACGGTCCCTCAGATCTCACCCTGTCATCGGTGCGCATCCCATCTGACGGTCCCTCAGATCTCACCCTGTCATCGATTCTATCTGACGGTCCCTCGGCGCACATTTCAGAGGATCACGCCATTGCAACTTGCATTAACGGGATCCGTCCGACTGTTCCAATGGGGAAATCGGATTGTGGCCGGCTGTGTTTGGTCAAAGCTGTTCCCATCGCCCTGGATGCTTTTTGTGCAGAGTTTGGTGGAGTTAGATCCTGCTTGATAGGCTGCTTTGAGCTCGCGGCATGATCTGACGGCATCTGCCGCGCCCGCAGGTGCGCCAGTGGGGACAATCGACGCTGTACAGCAGTTCGGCGCTGCCAGATTGCTGGATCCAGGGCTACCTTGCTGTCGGCCACATCGGTGTGTTGGAATCGCCCCCTCACACGCCTCAATCGCTTGACCCCTCATAGCCTGTGCGATGTGTCCCGGCCTGGCCTATGATCCCATTCCAGGTGGTCGAAATCGGAATGGCACCCGGGCCAGGCACCCCTCCGAGGAGAGCAGCAAAGGTGTCGCAGATGGCAGCTTGAGGTAATTTGGGGGGGCGAGGGCAGAAGGAAACCGTGTTGCTATGGGATGAGGGAATAAGGGAAAGACGCGGCAACTCCTGGATGCTCTCAAAATACAATTCTCTTCCGAACCCCTCCCCAACCCTCCTCTCCTCTCTGAGATGGCATCACTCTTTCCACCTTTGATCGTGCTCAAAATGCGGTCGGCGTCGAGAAGATGCGTACTCCCTGCGATCATTCGGTTGGTTTGTTGAACACATGCGGCAAGTCCTGCGCTCCTCACTTTCATGGCGTCCGTTCAATTTCAGCCACCGGACTGAGGCTTCTTTCTTTTCGGACCTTCCACTGGAGGAAATGAATATAAATGTCAGCGACCACTTTGCTGATTCGCCCTTTCAAATAGCAATTCCCTGTTGACGTCTATTCAGCAAGGCCTTCACCCGTAGCTCGCCCTGACAGAGAGATCGAGAGAAGGAGCTGCCACGGAGGATCGGCAACAGCAGTTTTCAAAACAGGGAAAAGTCCCCCAAATTTGAAGGGCACCCGCTGGCAGAAGCTCGTAGATCAGGCTACCCAACCTGCACACGGCACACGGCACTTCTGGCACTTCCGTTACCTGAGTTCCCTAACTCGCCAGAAGCCCCCTCACGGCGCTGGAGTGGCGCTAGGCGGAACCCCTCCCCGCCCCATCCCCCGCCGCTCAGCTGCTGGTTCGGGACCACCGCCTCCCTCCAAGCGGGTGCAGGCTCCTAGCAGTCTGCCGGAGGCGCTTCCAGATGTCGGCTTCGCGCCTCAAGGCCCCCCTCTGCAACGGTATCAACGCGCCATATGCACCACTTGCATATGGCGTTGTAACGGCGCAAGAGACGGAGGGTCTCGCACTCCTCGGTGACCCAGTCGTTGTCACCTGCCGGGATGCCCAAGGCTGCGGCGCCTCGGAGGGCCCTCACCGGTCCCGGCTTGGGCAAGCCTCCCTCCTCTGACACCACTGCCAACTCCTCACGCGGCGCCCTCCTCGCGGAGCTGAACTGAACGCAACACTTTCTTCCCATTAAGGTCGAGTCCAATCTCCGCTAGCAATGGGAAAGATGGTTTAGGGTGTTGCACGTGCGCGCGCGTTGTCAGCTCTGCGGGACCCGCGATGTGGATATCTTTGGGGTTGGCGATGATGGACACGTCCAGATGGCCATCGCGGGTGGCGACTGGCTCCTGTGCAGCAGTCATATTGGGGGGCCATGGGGATCCTCTTGTCGTGTTGCCTCTGCCAACCTCGTGGACCTGACCCCTGCCACTCCAGGTTGGTGTGTGGCCTGGCACAGCTCCCCGTGAAGCTGAGGAGCTCCAGAGTGTATTCGTTGACCGCCGCAGACAGCAGCACGCCCCTCTTGACCGAGTCCATGTCGATTGCATTCTTGCGGCCCGGCTCGATGACCGCCCAAGTTGGGTCGCCGGCCAAAAAACCCGGCCTACATTCCCTTTCCCACCCCAAAGGTAGTGGCAAGGTGCTCGGACTGCATCGGCGAGAGGACGGGATGCGATGCCAACGGCTGATAGCGGCACGCATCCTCAATCGCCGGCCCTCCTAAGTCAAGAGGCGGTGACTTTTTCCTCCATGAGCTGCTTCCAAGTTATTCGCACTTGCCATGCGGGGGTCGGTTGATTGGTTCCACAGCATATGGCCTCACCTCGCCAGGCGTGAGGGTCCGCCGGATCTCCGCAAAGGATTCCGGATCTGCGGCCATGGGCATCTCTCACTACCTCCTCCAACGACGCAGCGCTCAGAAGGCTCGAGCGCCTCCCTCCGCATAGAACGGCACAAGAGGGCGGCACAGAGGCGGCGCGCAACACTAGTGGTGTGGGCTGGGGATTCCCTTACCGGTGTCCTCCCTGCTGATTGGCGGCCACACCGCGCGAGGACACGAACTGGATCGCCTCTGGGCAGGCCCATCAGTCATCGCACTGCTCATTGGCCATCGAACTGGATGTGGTAGCGGCGGCCACTGCCGTCGGACTCCGTCACCACTTCGGCCCGTGGTTCGCCCGCCTTCCATAGGATCAAGTGGATGTGGCGCACCCGCGCCTGGCCGTGCGGCAGTTGCCACCTGCTTCCATCCGCTGTCCACCCGTGCCTGCCGCCCGCACCCTGTCAGCTCCGCACCAAGTGCATGGATGTGCCCGGCCCCGCGAGGCGTGCAGGTCAATCAGCCTCTCTTGGTCCTCCCCTGGGGAAGGTGTAGGTCAATCAGCCTCTCTTGGGGCTCCCCTGGGGAAGGGAGCGGAGCCTCGCCCTCCCTGAGGATACCCCGCCACATCCACCATGGTGGCGCTGGCCCTGGGGGAGTGCATTCGCCGTGTGCATCCAGACTGGCTCCTGTCGCAGCAGCGTCGGGAGAAGGCCCTCTCCCATCCGGCTGTCACGGGGCACAGCAGCCACGCACGTGGTAGGGCTGCTGTCCGTCTGAAGGGTCCTCGTCTGTGGCATGCACGTCATGCGCGTCATGCCATGACTGAGTCATGCGCATCATGCCATGACCGAGTCATGCGCCCTCGACTGGGCCAAAGCAGGGCCTGGTGCACCGGGGTGCATGGCCCGCAGCCGAGGCAGGCCTCGGAACCCCCCAGAATGCCCTCCACTCTAGCTGGCACAGGGGGCTCCGACTCCACCTGCGCACATCGTTCGCGGGGCTGGATGGAATGTACTCTCCTGCCCGGGGCTCCCGGTGCCGCTGCAAGGCCAGCAGGTGGGAATGGCAGCGCAGGCTATGGCCGCCACCTGTTCTGGCGACACTTTCAGCGGCTCCGCGACCGGAGGCACAGATGGGAGCTCAGCGACTTGTGCTTGAGGGGTTTCCGGCTCTGCGACCGGAGGCACAGATGGGAGCTCAGCAACTTGTGCTTGAGGGGTTTCCGGCTCTGCGACCGGAGGCACAGATAGGAGCTCAGCGACTTGTGCTTGAGGGTTTCCGGCTCTGCGACCGGAGGCATAGATGGGAGCTCAGCGACTTGTGCTTGAGGGGTTTCCGGCTCTGCGACCGGAGGCACAGATGGGAGCTTAGCGACTTGTGCTTGAGGGGTTTCCGGCTCACGTGCCACCCGCTTGCGCCCTAGGAAGTTCCATATGCTCCGTCTCCGGTGGCACAGTAGCCGCCACGTGCCCCCTGGGGCTGCCTTGGGCCTCAGCACGGCTTTTAAACACCACCCGCTGCCATCGCAAAGCCGAATTCCCCATTAGAGATCGAGAAGGCAGGGAGAAGCAAGAGCCTGCGTCAGAGCGCCCATGCACCTGGGAGGGGGCGGGGGGTGGCCAGTATACGCACAGATTGCATCTGCGTTTGAGCATGTTCAGTGTACAGGCGCATGCATCTGAGTCACGGGAAGCTTCCTGATCAAATTTGTTGCTTGGGCTCTTCTGGGCCGTTGCAGGCCAAGTCAAATCATTTCTGTGTAGCACTCCAGAGCCATCTCCACCATCTCCGCCGCCCCCGCCGCCGCCGTCGCCACCTCCGCCGCCTCCACCTCATCCTCCATCACCTCCATCCCCACCACCTTCCCTCCATATCCACCACCCCCTCCACCATCACCGCCATGGATCGTTCCCCCGTCACCTCCTCCCTTACCACCATCGCCACCCCTCCCACCATTTGAACCCCCCACACCCCCTCTTCCACCTGGATCCTCCAATGCCCCCTTCCGCCGCGCCGCCACCACCACCACCACCACAACCTGACATGCCCCCTCAGCTTCCACAGTCACCTGCACCGCCACCCTCCCCACTCACTCCGTATTCTGAAGTGGAGATTCTCTCTCCACCTGCAACAGAGGAAAATAATGGTGGTGGTAGCAGCACAGACCAACTGTTGACCATAATTGGCCCTGTGGTGGGTGCAGTGGCTGTGAGTTTCGTTGTGGGATACTTTGTTACCAGCCTTCGAAAGAAAGCGTCTTCGGAATCGGAGACACAAACAGACGGAGCCTTAGTTGTAAGTGACACCAGTGGCCGAGTACACCCCGTGGATTCGGAGAAAGCCCCACTTCCAGTTGTTATTCCAGCTGCTCCCCCGAGACCGCTGGCAACGTTCCTCGAGTGGATCAGGGTCGCCCAATAAGTGTGTGGTACATATCGCACGCATCATACCGTCAATTTGAGTGATCTCCGTGTTTGCAAACAAATTGTATGTCCACATATCTACTAATCCTGCCGATCAAATTTGCAAGATGCTGTTGCGCTCTCGCAATGTGAACATTGCTTGTGAATAAATAGGGCTGCAGAATTGCCCCGTGCTCGATGCAATGGGATATTCACACGTGTTTTTTTTTTTGCGTTTCGTGTGTAGCTGTCGAAGTCCTGCCTCTTGATTTTCCACCCGAATCCTTCAACATGTATTGCGGATTGCGTTTGCGAGCGCTGAATAGCTAGAACACGATGCTGCACCTCCAATTCGATGACTACGATACTCATCCATCTTGGACCAACCAATCATTTCCTTAGCGCAAGCCAGTCATTTCGGCTTTCGGCAGCCTGGGAAACCGTATCAAAGACACAGTGTTAACACCTACGGGCGAGTTCGTTTTCCGCAGTATAGGAAATAGGATCAGTATGAGCGCAGAAACTGTCGTAACTGCCGTGTTAGCCAACCACGGGATGGCTATGAAGTGCTGGTGTCCGTGTTGGGGACTTGAACGAGGTCGCCCTACCCGTCGATCAATGGCCACCGATCCCAGTATATCGCAGCAGGGGACATGCTGGAAAGTGCACGATAGATAGTGCTCTCCTAAATTCTCCAAGTTAAGGGTACACGACTTTTATTTATTGATATCTATATTATTAACGCCACCGATGTGCTCTGTTTGAGCCTTCTGATTCAACGATGCCTACCTGCTGCATCGTGTCGGCTGTCCTACTCCAGATTTTGCGAGGAACGCACAGACGCTGCTCAGCTGACCAATCCTATATCATTAAACTCGTAACTTTCATACCCGATCTATCATTCAGGTCCGCGCGGCATTGGTTCGAAAAGTTCGAGCCAACTATGTTTTAGATTCCTATAAAAAATTAGGTCAACATCCGATTGAATCTCTGATAGTTATGGGCGTCAGATTCGGATATTTTCTGGACTTGCATCGTAGCTTTTTCCTACTACGCATGAAGCAGGTTCATTGAACCTGATCCCGAATGCCGCATGGGCAAGGGCGCGGGCGTTCATGCGCCGCGGACATGAAGACCCGCGGATCGCCGTTCGTCCATTGCGCATTGGAAGAGACGTTGCAGAGTTCACTGCAGTTTACCGCAGTTCAGCAGTGCGCCCGCCCATGCAGCCCCCCCGCCCGTTGTGCCTATTTACACGGTGTGCATGTTTTACCCACTGACCTGAGTGTAGAATTTTGTTACTGTGGGTCTGTGGCTGAGCTATATACTAAACCTTTCGGTCGCGTTTCGCTTTCGTTGTCGCAGGGGGTCACAGCCATTTAATTTCTGTGACCACCACACACACTCTCTCTCGGTATTCCGCGTTATCTTCCCGGCCATATTTTTCTTCGAGACCGCCAACCAACCTGCTTTTACAACCCTCGAGTTCATCACCGTTTTGAAATACTTTGAGGGCAAGAAATATATGTTTCGAAGGTGCACAATGTATCCATCCCCCCACCAGTGCGCATAATAAGCCTTACTGTGCGTCCACATTCGATTAAACGAATGGAGTATATGTGGCTCTTATGCAGAAACGGGAGGATACCCTCGCACCCTCCAGATGATGTTGTGTCGCAATGACCCAAGGTGTCCCATGTTCATGCATGAGCTTCCGAGGATTCATAAAGGGGGGGGCGGGGGGAGGGGGTCCAAGTTCTAGGGGGAGGGGTGGGCTGGCACGCCCTTGGATCAGTGTTCAACGAGCAGCACACGCCCTTGCCTCAGAATAACTCCAGTGTTCAACGAAAAAGTCGGAAATGATCGAAAATTCGCGCTTGCGGCGCATAATAATATCACATGTGAGGCGATAGCGCGGGCTGGTGGTGATATCGTGGGGCACTCCCGCCCGCCCCGCACGCGTGATAGTGGTATCGTCTATCGTGCTTGGGGCGGCACTCCCGCCCGCCCAGCCGTGTGCGCGAGTGCAAGTTCAATCATATGCGCCATTTTATGTGCGCATGACGATCATGATGCTGATGTGCAGTATCGTTATGTATCACAGCCGTACAATACGACTGCGCACTGCATTCATGCGTGCGTACGTGCGCCTATACTACATTCATTCATGCGTGCGTCTGTACTGCATCTTAAGCATCCATTTCCTCGTTACGAGTGACGAGTATTGATGATTCATATGTGCGCCTTGTTCCTGCATATTGTAAATATGATGCGATCTCTGCGCATATGTACAATTCGTCAACAGGACAACGGTGCGATATCTATATGAACACACCTCGTCGCTTTGGTGTTTTGATGATATACTGCGTATGTATAATCGAGCGTTAGTCGTTCGCTATTTTGTTGTGCGTTGTATGATTCGCCGCTGCGATATTATGTTCGCAATTTTTGTCGCTGATGCGATGTTGTTATATGCGAATATCGTTGCGCGCTGTTAGAGGCGATAGGTGGAGCTGTTATCGTTGCGTTGTTATACCGTATATCATAAGTGTTTATGTTGCACACACTCAAGTCTGTTCTCGGCGTGGACGATTTAGAATACCAATGCGCTATTATTGAACTGTAATAGCAACATGCAAGTCTTTGGTGGGTATGAGTGCAGCGACGATCGTGTAGACCAGAAGTGTCTGCGTGAGCTCAATGCTCCTCATATACTCTAGCGCTCCCACACGTCATACGCGTTACCACCATCGAGTTGTGAACTCGAGAGCACTAGGTGCTGAACTTGACGCATCGGCTAGACAATATAGCCTTTGATGCTCGCATGTTGTTCAGTGCATGCTTGAAGCGAAGACGCGTTTCTTCAGAACGATTCAGTTCTTCAAGACTTGTCTTGCTTCGCCATCTCGATGCCATATGCTTGGCCTCTCGATGGTAGTTTTCACGCACCTTAGGTACATGACCGACATACTGATTGTACATGTCATAGTCGACCGCACTGATTATACTTGACGACTGTATGTCATTTGTTATGACGTATGACATGACATAACATGACATGATGTGTATGACAGGTATGACTCGTATGACATGTATGACACATATGTCATTGGTCATATCCCTGACATAGAATGCTTGGAAGGATGCGGTGACTCTCCTAGTACTGTAACGATCATCAACACGGGTGAGATAAACTCCATATTCGACCCCTTCCCCGAAAATCCCCCTGAAACTTTGCATGTGTTCTATGTCTATAGGCGTAGTCAAAGTCATCCACTAACCCGTCGGCACACAAAAATTCAGAGAGACCTTTTTGCGGGGAGGAAGCAGGAACATTCAACATGTTTTTTCGCGATTCGCATGTCGATCGCGTTTAAAAGCATATGCGAGTCCAGCCTCAGAGCCTCGTCTCACCTGTCGTCTCGCATGTCTTTTTAAACATCGGGAGAGAGAGAAACCCTACAGGCCATGTCTTCTAATGCAGATTTTCAATATTAATTAACGGTTGCGCGGCACGAAGAATGGGCCTGTTTCTATAACGGCGAAAATTTCCTCCTCAGATTTCAAGAGTTGAAATCTATAGTCAAGTTGAGATCGATCCCGCCTCTCAATACCCAACGCCGTCCAAGGGTAGCAATTCAACAAACGAAACAAGTGAGTGGGCGATAGTAACGACATGTCAGACTTAGCCGCGGTCCGCGTGTGCGTTTGCTCGCAAGGTGGCTGTGCTATCGCGGACGTTACTGGTTGGAGTATGTTCAGCAAAGTGCCGGTGCAATGCAGCGCTTGTACGCGTTCCTTTCAAAACAGTGGTGGACACTGGCGGTGTACCGCAGGGCATGACTTCGATCTCTGCAGAGAGTGCTTCCATAAAATCGGTTCGTTCCTGCCAGACTCAACTAGTATGCCAAGTGTTTCCGTCGCTCGCTTCGCAAGCTCGTCGCAGCCCTTGCATCACGTATTCACGGTCTCAGCTATCGATATAAATAAACCCGTTCTCTTACCAGCACCAGCGATCCCAGCTTTTTTTATTCTGAGTCCCCTGCGGGAAAACTCTCCCCGTGAGGCATCACTTTGCTTCTTGCGCGATCAAGACTCCTTTACAATGCAACCGCGGCGTGCTTACGAAATCCGATCGTTGCGCGACTCGCATATTGCTTTTCTACAAGCATGGGGGTTCTCGCTTCTGCAGTTGTCTCACGCGGGACACTCGCGGGTAGGGTATTGGCGTGGGTTCGCTACAACACGTGCTATGCGCATGTTAAGCCAACGAGCGCAGGCGGCACGCGCGCTGCTGCGTTGCTGCGTGAACCTGCAAGCCACGCGCCGACAGAGGCCTCCGCATGACTCTCCGGACACACGGTGTCCAATTGGCGGTGCCGGACGTGCAGCCTCGAATCAAATACGCTGGTTTAGGCAGAACTCTACAACTGCGAATGTGGCACGCTTCCAGCATTGCGAGTCCACTTGTGTGGGTCTGATTCGCGGAAACTTAATCGTAGAATGTCGCGCATCGCGCGCACAACCTTCGCCTCCCGCGCCGCGCTCTGCCCTGGCTGCCAGCTAGGCGCGCAGATACGACCTTCTGACATAGGTGCCTCGGGCGATTAAAAGGCTGACAATATTGGAAGTTGCCGCCTGCTGCAGGGACGCCCCCGAGCTTGCTCGCCCGAAGTGCGAAGCACCCAACTTGCAAGTGCCCATTCGGCCGTTGTGCCATGGCTGACGTGTCAGGATGGGCACTATTCTCGCGCGGCGTCGTGTTCTGCGGTCTGTGCGGCGCCGCGTTTAAGAATACGGCGTGTGAGAGCCGTGTCTCCTCTGACATGCCCATTCATCTGACGTGCACTGGTGGGCACGACTATGATCTATGCGGCCAATGCGCGCAGAAAGCCGGGGGAGGTATGCAGTGGTGTAATCGCGGGGTCTTGTCGAAGGCCCTGCCGCCGCCACTGTGGAACGAAGAATTCGGCTCGGAAGAGCTGCCTACGTTCAGCCCCTTTCGCGACGTGATGCCACATGTGCAACCAGAGGAGCGGCCAGCCCCGAGCATTTGGGCCTCTTTCTTCCGATGCTTTGCTTAGTGTGCGTCGAAGCTCGCAGTTCACTTCTTTCGTACGCAGTTATAAATCCCAGCAGTCTCGACACTTGCTGGTGTGAGTTACCTTCACTTGACACGTGGCAAACCTTGAAAGTGGTCAGTAGAGGCGAGTTTTGAAGACAGAGAGGCATTCACCCGACAGGATCTAGCGCAGGTAAGAAAATATGCCCTCGCAGTCGAGCGAAATGTCATGAACAAGTATGTTTTACCGTAATCCTCGACAGGTGCATTTTTAATTTATCTGAGACGTTCAAGTTCTTTCTCCTTAAACTTTGAGGTGAAGCTTGCAAGTTATGCATGGACTATGAGCTCATGGAAGCTCTTGTACTTTTTAAAATGGCCAAGGTCAGCTTTGCAGTCACACCAAATTAAGTACGCTGCTTACTTTGGTGTCAGCAGCATTCGAGTAGTGTGTCCGTCGTGAATCCGAGTGTTCCTGAAGTTAAAATTTGAACAAACAAAGTCAATGATGCTCAGTTCAAGGTTTTTCTTCTTCGAATAATTGTAGTCTACAAGCGGTTGAGATGTTTTGTTAGATTGCGAACATCTGCTAGGCCCGGATTGTCTTGTGACACCATCTTTGAAATTCCACCGTGGCGTGCCATCAAAAGTGTAAGACTGTCTCGTTTAATCATCAGCGGAGATAGATATATTCGCTCGTAAGAGCGATGAGAGAATAGGCAGAGTGTCCATGTAGGCTTCAAGGAGGTTTTCTTGATCCAAGACCTTATGGGTGATATATTGGTGCATGCCAGCTAATGTGCGAAGTTTAGATTTGAGAATAACTTACATTTGCATATGATACAATCATATATTCTCGGGATGTTGCCATACTTGATCACTTTTGTGACAAGTGTATGAACACATCTTGGATCTTGCACGGACCTCGTCACAACTTATAACGAATGTCGCTTGCGAGAAGAGGACTATCTATAAACATACGACTATCACCAATATTGTTATAACGATGGGACCATGATCCTGACTACAACCCTCTAGAGTAGTCCGTACAGGCGTACATACCGTTGTGTCTGACAGTAGCCGTAGTAGTAAAGTGCTATGACCGACCGAGCGGCGTCAGGTCAAGGTTGTCAATCAGACAAAATTTGATTATCAGACGATCATATCAGATCAGACTGTCAGATGCTTAGTAGTGATGCATCAGATAATCAGACGATCAGAACGGACAATCAGGTTGATTATCAGACGATCAGACTGATTTCAGATCTGATTGACAAGATGTCAACCTTGGGTTAGGTGTTAGTTTCATCTCTCAGAGTGTTATTCAATTTACAAGATACTTTGTGTTTTGGTAGCAGTCGGATGTACATACACAACTAATATATTATTCCTCTAGGTCGTGGACCCACTCCACGGTATTTCGTTCACTGCGTTGACCATGATGGGCTAAACGACATCGTTTGAGTAGGTGGTGCGATATGCATTGGGCGCCCCCACTAGGACGTTCGGAATGTGATTTTGAGCCGTAAGTTGCGGATACACGGGTTGGCGACGCGTTCGTTTTTTTATGACGAGACATCGCCTTGGGATTACCTGTCAAGGTTGGATATCAACCTTAAAGACTATGCGGCTGCTATTGAGTTGTAGCAAGCACGCAACAATACTTGGTGGGTATGAGTGCAGCGCTCTGATGTCCAGAAGTGTCTGCTTGAGCGCAATGCTCCTCATATTACCTCAATGCCCTCACGCTTCATAAGCGTTACCACCATCGGGTTGTGAACCCGAGAGCATTGGGTGAACTAACCGTGTCGGCTGGTCGAAATAGCCATTGATACTCGCATGTTGTTCAGTTCATGCTTGAAGCGAAGACGCGTCCTCTCAGAACAGTTCGTTTTTCAAGAACTTGTCTTGCTTCGCCATCTCGATGCCGTACCTGGCCTCTCGATGACAGATGTCACTCATGGTGAGTGGACGACCGACATTATGACTGTACATGTCATAGTCGACCGTACTGACAATACTCGACGACCGTATGTCATTATAACATATGACATGACATGACATGACATGATATGGTATGACATGTATGGCACGTATGACAGGTATGACACATATGTCATCGGTCATATCCCTGACAGATCTCCCCTCTTAGAAGAGTTGTGACCTCACAATATAGGGTGCATGCTGGATGTGACACACCGACAGTAAAATCTGTCACCTGTCACTTCCTATAGTAGGCTGGGTGACCGTCACCAGTAGACGGGAAACACCCGTTAGGTATTTATGTATGCCTCTCTTTTATCAATCACCACTTTATCGTTCTGATTCCGTAACCCTTAACTCAGGGGTTATCTCTCCAGTTAGATATATATTACCTCAGCACTATATATCTGCCAGGTTTGGCCCCACTTGCGCTTTATTTAGCCACTGCGAGATTGCCACCATGAGTGGCTAAACTCGGACGCCTGGGATGGAGTGAGGCGCTCCGCGCGTGAGAGTGCCGGCAGTCACGGGTATGGCCTGAGTTTTATGGGTTGATTTACGGCACGCCGCGCCGGTTGGAAGACAATTTTCTTACGGGGCTTAACGTTGGACTGGTTTACGCTTTCTGGTTGGATCCCACACCGTTGCGTATCGGCCGCCGCTACCACACGACTTCCCGGAATTATTTGATCTCTCACGGCTGCCGTATCGGCGACCCACGCGTTTCTTGGCCGCCCGACACTGCCGCACATCTCACGTTTCATTGCCTCACTCCGCCCCTTCAGTCCTTCTCAGTATGGTAGCTTCTACTCGAGCCACCGCTAGCATGGCGAATCGCCGACGCGCACTAGCCACGATTTTTGATTCAGCAGCTGCGAGACACGCCAACACTCCAGCCACACCGCCGGCAGCTCAGCCGGCTGCCAATTCAGCAGGTGCTACGTTCCTTGCCTCGGTGCGTACACTTCAACGGGAGCACTTCGACATGAAAGTCTCCAAGTCCGTTCGTCAAAAGTTGTTCGAGGACAAGAACGGACGGTTTTCAGCGGCTGAGGGCCACGCGTCCGCGCTCTTCGCCAGGATGGTCTCTGCACTACAGACGGCATTTGTCACGGAGGACATTGGTTTTGCACCCCTTTTCCTGCTGGACGATGCTACCCTTCCCATCCGCGTGGAGGCCAACGCCTTATTGTTCTCCACGCTCGAGCTCATGGTTGACCCCGCGTCGCCGGCAGCGGACTGGATGGACTCCTCGCACTCCACGTTCCCGAACGACGGTAAGCGGGTGCTTCTCGAGTTTGCCCGCCGCATGATCCCAGCGGGTGACCCCTTTCAGGGCCAGGCGGACATGTTGGGCATCCGCGTCTCTGCGGGCGTGGACCCGCATGACAAGATCAGCGACTTCAACGCCGCTCTGAAGGCTGCGAGGACGCGGGCGACACTCCACGATGAGGACGTGAAGGCGCTGTTCATCAAGTCCCTCGACACCGACTTCTACCAGCCGGTGGTATCACGGTTGCTTCTCCACGATCAACGAGCCGCTCACGACCTCCTCACGATTCAACAATGGGTGCGTGAATGCTACTCCGAGCACGTGCGGGCGGGCACCGCCACGGCGTCCGCACACCGCTACTCTCACGGCACGCATTTCATGGAGGGAGCCGCCGATGACTCCGGTGGACCCGGTGAGCTCGCGGACTTGAGGACGATGGTCCTCGACTTGAAGCGTCAATTAGCCGCATTCCTCGACACCGCCGAGTCCGGACCGGCTCCGCGGGGGTTTACTCCTCGCGCGGACAAGCCGGACCGCCGCATCAAGACTCGTTTCGCGGCCTCGCCCCTCCCCAAAGGGGGCAATTGGTCTCAGTCCATCTCCAAGAAGGTGGCCTTCCATCGCGACACCGGCGCGACCGTGCCGTACTGCCAAAATCAGGTGTGCGCGAAGGGCAAGGCGCGCCATTGGCATCGGGACTGCCCGAACGGAGGCCGGACCGGGCTCTCGGCCTACGCTTTCGCTGAGGAGGCCGAGAACTCGGTGTTGGCCGCAAAATTTCAACATGCCATCGACCACGACGACGCCGAAGAGTTCGACGCCCTTTGCATGCTCGCGGGCGGGAAGCCGGACATCTTCGCCGACCTCTCCGCGTGCTCATTCTGCGAGGAGGACGGTGAGGCCCTCGTGTCCGCCGTCACCGAGTTCTCCGAGTTGGCGCGCGCGGCTGGGGATTCGACATTCAACGTCAACACCTTCACTGCCGACTTGCCGGTGGTGTCGGAGCCGCCCGCACACTCACCGCCCGCGTCGATTGAGTCCGAGGAGGAATGGACCGGTCCGCCGAACCCCTTCTGCCCTCCTGTCACCCGCACGTTTGCCGACTTCATTGAGAGCACGGGGATTGCGTTGGTGCCCGATGAGCCGGCCCCGAGCATGAATTTGCTCTCCGCGGTTGAGGGGCCGGAACGCGTGATCGACTACAAGCCCGCGACTTACGCCACGAGCGACGATGACGACGAGGATGACTCGGTTGCACTGCCGCGGCCACGGTACGGCTGCGGGAACGGGATTCCGAGGTTCGCGAGGTCTCTCCTCACTTCCTCCTTGGTGTGCGCACTCTTTATAATTTGTGCCACCGCCGCACCGCACGCCGTTGCCGGTGTCGGCGGTGCCGATGCGCGCACATGCACGGCTCCACCGGTCGGTGGTGCTACGTGGACTGCCTCAGCAGTCCCGGCTACGGAGGCTTCGACAACTGACGTGGTTCGTGGCATGCCGTGTGCTATTCCGCCGCGTCGCCACCGGCGGGAGCAGAGACGGCAGGGCCTCTATATGGCTCCGATGCCGTGGCATCCCGGGCCGCCGCCGCCTGCCGAGTTGTTTGAGGACGGTCCTCCGCTGTCGCCGGCGTCGTCTTCGGATGACGAGGCCCCACCGTCGGGCAGCGCTTGGCAGCACCCCCGTGCGGTGCAGCCTCCTGTGATCGAGAATTCAACAATTTCTTCCACGAATGATTTACCACCGGCCCCAGAGGCCGGCAACTACTTCACCCTCACGCTGCTCCGGGCCGGACCGCCAGCTCTGAAGACCTCTAGTGGCTAAAATTAGTCACACCGTGCCTGCCTGGAGATTAGCTGTGTAGCTTACTAGATGTGCAGAGGAGCTCTCTAAATTTGAGCTGTGTTTAGGGTTTTGGCAAAGTAACAGCAGTATCTGACAATCTTGCTGTGACCTGGGACCGCCCTGACCAAGAGTACAGGCCCCCAGTTGTGCTGCAGTTTCCTCCTGAAGTTAAGTAGGGAGTTTGTTTGCTTCGTTTCACTACTAGCTCCGGTCACCACCCTAGGTGGTGTGCTGGATGTGACACACCGACAGTAAAATCTGTCACCTGTCACTTCCTATAGTAGGCTGGGTGACCGTCACCAGTAGACGGGAAACACCCGTTAGGTATTTATGTATGCCTCTCTTTTATCAATCACCACTTTATCGTTCTGATTCCGTAACCCTTAACTCAGGGGTTATCTCTCCAGTTAGATATATATTACCTCAGCACTATATATCTGCCAGTGCATACCTTTGAATATGTCTTTGATGTCTGTCTTGTTGAGCTGGTACCAGTCTTCTTGCACCGATGAGGCGTCCCTCAACGTGTTTTAGGATATTGGGGGGAACTGAGTCCACTTTAAACCCTCACCTTAGGCATATAGCCCTACAGTTCTTAGGATCGGTAGCCCCCCTTGAATTGCGTTTCGTATTTCAGAGTGACGTTTCAAGGTATCTTCCGAGGTTTACGTTACGGATAGATATTGCGCTAGCCGATCGAATTTCGACCCAAGGGTACGAAATCCATTGGGAATCCCCAAATCTGCTTCCACGGCTTATAGTGCATCCACCCCTTCCTCCCCTCCGAGAGCTTACTCCCCGGTAGGTTCACAGGCAGAATGGAGGTTTGTTTTAATGCAACGGAGGAGGCCCTGCTTAACGAGATATCGGAGGGTCTCTCTATGAGTCCACTTTAAATCCTCACCCGATCTGCCAATTTCCTTGTCGGTCCGGTACGCGCGCACTGACGAACATTTCATAGAGTGGATTCGTGAACGTACTAATGTGAAATTCGTTTAGTTATGTATGTCAGTCATAACTCAGGATCACAACTCCGTCTACCTAAGTATTCCGGTAGCTGCGGAATCTGGCCATAAAACCCGAATGACAAACCACGGTCTGGCAAAGGCAGCATTGCAGTATTTTTAGTTATCCACAGATATGATATCCGCATGTATGCGTATCTGTGCAAAGGTATGATTTGGTACAAGGCTCACTACACCTTAGCAAGGAAGGATCAATTTCCTGCTCCTGATACACATAATGATAGAACATATAACGCATGGATTCAGCGGTGATACTTGATACGAGCGACCGCAATATGGAGAAATTTGCACTCGTTGATAGGCCCGTAGGTAGTGATGGTCACTTTGACACATGCGGGAAGTGTAGAGTCGGTGGCGAGCTCCTTCTGTGTGAGAGGGCAGGCTGCAAAGAGGCTATGCACGTGCGATGCGCAGGGCTCACCGACATCCCCACTGGAATGTGGTACTGCAGAAAGTGTGATGACGCATAGTAGTGCCTCTGTACACATTTGATATACCTGTAATATACCAGATACGTATTGCGGACATATTGTAAGTATTATGCAATATGTGAGCAGCAGGGGGGTCTTACCCCTTTACCCCATGCAGTCATGTGTTGCATAATTCACTCTGATTGTAGACATATTGCACATGTATTAAAGATATTCTGCATGAGGGAATGTTTCAATATGTGTTCAACACATATATTGCAAACGTGTTGAATGATTCATCTGATTGTAGACATATTGCACATGTATTGAACGATTCCTTATGCGTGAATGTTTCAACATGTGTTCAACACATGTTCAATACGTGTGTTGCAGGCAGTTGCAGACATATTGAACACCCCTCCAATCGTTTTGCCTTATTTCAATACATCGGCGCCCCAATTCATAAAGCCCCCCAGAACCGACTTCTGCGATACGCGTCCAAATGCCGTGAAAACTTGTCCCCATAACGCTAGACCCTTCCTTAGATGATACCAAGTGCTAGTGGGTGAGTCTGACACCATTTGGGTGCCCATGCTAGCATACTCATTTTCGCTGTGTCCAGGCTGATCGCGGTTCAATAGTTTGGCCAATATGTTACACGTGTATTGGAATGTCCAGATATTAGCATACCGTCTTCAATATGCCTCCAATATGCCTCCAATACGTGTTCAACACGTGTATTGAACCCGTCTAGAAATGTAGGGCATTAAGAGCAGGGTATAAAGATGATCGACATGTATTAGTATATATTACAAGAAGTAAGGGCAATAGGCTTTAATATATGTTAGCCTTTGTTGGAATCTGTATAGGCAGCCCTGACTGGGAGTCCCGGTGCAGGCCCCTATGACAGACCCCTAGGACCAACACTGGACTGCTGACTGATCTATAGGTTCGTGTTGTGACACACGCTGTGTCACAGGTAGGCTAGTTTCCGAGACCGTTGCGAGACCGTTCCGGGTATATCTAGCTTAGGGTTTATTTATCTTATGAGAGTTTATCCACACAGTTCGGGACCCTCTGGTATCTAGTGAACTAGGATATTCCGGTAGGTCGTGGCCCCATCCACGCTTTATTCCACTTGCTAGTTTGGCCATGATTGGCTAAACGGCCGCCCGGAGAGGTGGTGCGCGTTTGCGCGTTTGGGCATCAGTGGGAAATTATGAGATGAGCAGCTTGCGGTGAGCGACTTGAGCCGCGGCTATGGGGTACCGGCTTGGTTCGGGTTTCGTCGACGCAATGTTCATTCACGGTTTTCTGCTAGTCTTGATCCCGCTGGCTACCGATTTTTGGGCTGGTGACCTTGGCACCTTTGACCTCGACGACTCTTCCTTTGCCCCTCGCTCGCATGGCTCGACCGCTCGTTCCGTATCTGTGCCGTCGCATTTTCTCCGCGACCCTACCCAAACGTGCTACAGCGTACCGCCTCTCCTCAGGCTTATCTAGAGATGGGAGTCACAACGAGATCCAAGAAGTCCCTCACGAGGGACAGCGACATCGACGCCTCTCTAAGGTTGGTCGACGGTGTTCGGAACACACCAACGGCAGCTACGCCATCTCCGTTCCTACCCCCAACCCTGCATCGAACGAGGACGCGGACGTGGCCGTCAGACGTTACTTGCAGGAGCAATCCAAGTTGGTGGACGAAATCTACAAGGCACGTCTCCATCGAGCTTGGGCCAAGAGTATCCGCGAGGATATTCTTGGCGACAAGAAACACCATTTCCGCGGTACGGACGACGCTGGCCTTCTGTCCGACCTGGTGGTGCAGCTGCGTACGGAGTTTCAGTCGGCTGGTCTAGAGCTACGTGCCTTTGACCTCGACGACCCTCTGGCGCCCGTGGTCAACAAGGTGAATGGACTTCTCTACGACGTTCTGGCTCTGGTGATTGAGAAGCACAGCAACGCCTACGTCTGGCTCACTGGTACGGACTCTTCGACTGCCCGAGATGGACGGCGGGCTCTGGTCGACATCATCAAGGGCTGCGTTCCAGTGGCGCTACGAGAGTCGCAGCAGGAGGAGCACGCCGCGTTGCGTTATCCCGCAAACGTTGACCCGCAGCCGATCTTGGCTATCCCTACAAATTTAGGACACCTGTATACCCGGCATGTACCCGGCATGTACCCGGCATGTACTTGGACAACGTACATATGTACCTGTCCACTCCCCACTTGGGGCCCAAAACTCAGTGAAAATCCGAGTTGTGAAAAAGTGCAATATTTTCACATATATGTCAAGGCCATAAGTGACTAAGACATCCTTGACAAGTTTCGATGTAAACAAATGAGTTATTCCTTCAGAAATGGACATCCGGAAAACAGGACTGGCGTGTACCTACGTGTACCTACATGCACCCCGTCGACGGGCACACACTTCCAGAACGGTGCATGCGGGGTGCATGTGTACGCAATCGAGTGCGTACACGTGCACCCGGCATGCACCGGGCGGGTACATGTAGATACATGCCGGGTACATGGTCCCGCGTACGCATGCACTCAACGTGTACCATGCAGTACATGCTGAGTACATGCTGGGTACATGGTGTCTCGTACACATGTACCGGTCATGTACCAAATGGCAGACTAGTGCATGTTGGGTACATGTGAACGCACCCCCTTAGTACGACGTGGGTACATAGTAACCCCACGCGCGTTATATATGGCGTGCACGTGTACCGACAATGTACCATGTGTGAATTTAACAATTCACCATAACAAAAACGATCATTATATACAATTACATTTACCTATGTTTATCTATCATGCCTCATCGGAGGCACCGCACTCTCAGGACTTTGTCCCCTTTGCTAGCGTAAATGTTTTATTATATTATTTCATCGTCACTGGGATTCTCATCTCGGACAATCTGCTCAAAGAAATCGGCTAGCGGATCCAAGACCACCGAGGTTTCCATGCAAGGATGCTTTCGAATCACCACTTGAGAAGCAATCTCCTCGGCAAGCACAAACGGTTCTTTTCGATCGAATTCAGTGGCCGTCAGTTTGAAACACTTTCCGCTCCTATGATGGAATGCCTCGCACGCAAAGCGGCCGTTAAAGCTTTAGTTGGCTTCTTGAGCCACGAAACCTTGACAAACACGTACGGTCTTCCTCCAAGCTCCACTCGATAGATGTCATCCACCCGGCCAAACCTGGAATACAAGCATCACCCCCTCCCGACATCAAGCACGTATGCACCATCACATCGATATCAAATCAGTCTCGCACCGCTTGGCTCGTGCATGTTCGGCCCGCACACTACTGCACACTGGTACATGTGCACCCAAGACGTACCCAGTATGAAGACATGACGGGTACACATGCACCCACGCGTTCCCATGTTAGGTGTGTATGTACCGAGGGTGTACGGGTACTGGTGGTACATGATTGTGCACTCACCGGTCTGTTTTTGCCTTTTCCTTTGTTCGCTCGCGACCTTTCGTCCTCACCCTCTCGACGTAAAAAGATCGGAAGTAGCATTGCAATGTCTTGAACTTTTTGTCCATGGATGCGGTCCGGAACTTCATCGTACCCACTTGCACTCGATTGAACTTGCGGCATCGAGGAGGGCAACCTTCGAGTAGAGCGCGCTCATACTCTGTGTACTGTCTTCCCAACCATGGGGTGGGGTCCAGGTCGATGTGCATTTTGTACTTGGCGGCTGGGTCCGACAAATCGTCAAAATCCACACGATTAATCGCGCGATTAATCGTATTTTGGACCCTGACGATTAATCGCCGATTCCTTAACACTCGTAGACAGCCTTAACACCCGTAGGACTATAAGAGTACCTATACACACACTTATAAAGCTATTATTATCGATTATTATTACACATATATCCATTCCAACTATGTACCCGCTCGATCCGATGTGAATTTGATTAGGTATATCATACATACATACATACATACATACATACATACATACATACATACATACATACATACATACATACATACATACATAACACGAGGGGCCTCATATAGCAAATATGCGACTTAGCAATTATCGCAGTGTGCACTGTGGACTGTGGACTGTGCAGTCTACAGATTGGACTATTGCAAACCGGGGGGAAGTATACACTCGTTACTAAATATCCGAATGTGTATATATGGTTTCCGGCGATATCGCGTGGGCGATTAATCGCGTTTTCTCTACTTTTATTTCTTGGACGATTAATCGCGCGATTAATCGTATTTTGGGGTCCCCGCGATTAATCGCGATTGGCGATTTGTCGGACCCAGCTTGGCGGTACCCGGTGCGCCTTTGACCTGAAGGTGCGCCGTCTGCAAACAACACATGGCGCCTAAGCACTACGGAAATGCCGGGGACGTATGTACCGCGCGTGCACTGCATTACGGGTGCAGGCTAAATACACGTGTACCGGGCCAGCACTGGAAACGGTTGCGACCGGGTGCACACGTACTGACCTATGGTACATGGTGGGTACACGTGCACCCGCAATTTCCGATTTTCTTATTCTTACGTAGAGCATTTTTAGGAATTCGCTTGTGGTCGAATGTTGGTAGTTTGCTCCAGTATTTTGTGTGTCCCTTCTCGTTGCTCTCCAGAGCCATTCCCTGAAGTTTCCTAACGTCTTTCCCGTCATGTTGTGCCGTGCGCGTGCATTTGCGTCCCTCGTTGTTAGGGTTATTTTAGGGTTCGCCTTTGTACTACAATAGTTCCGTTTTAAGTGGGTGGGTGGTAGTGCGTCATTTGGTTGGTTGGGGTGCTTATTTTGGGCCTGTCTTGTCCATCTCGGGTGCCGTTGTAGTGTTTTCGCTGTTGTCGAGTTTATGGTTACAGCGTTACATTGCCCTAAATCCATATATGTAACGCCCCTAATATCATTTCCTTGGCGGGCCTCATTTTTTGTATGTCGTCCCCGAGTTGTGCAAAACATTTGGGGTGTTTCGGTGTGTTTTCCAATTTTTTTTACTTTTACGTAGAGCATTTTTGGGAATTCGCTTGTGGTCGAGTGTCGGCAGTTCGCCCTCATACTTTGTGTAGCGTGTCTCCCTACCCTCCTGAGCCATTCCCTAAAGTTTTTTCCTGCCCCTCTCAGTATATGGGGCTGTGTGAAGTCATTTGTGTCTTTAATTGGTAGGGTTTCGGTAGGGTTCGCCTGCATATCGTGGTAATGTCGTGCAAACTTGCCGAGTGGGAATGTAATCCTAATATTGTTATCAGTGTACCATGTATTCTTTTGTTTAAGTATACATATGCAGCGGTTCATTGCTGCCGTCCTCTTCTGTCGTTCGTACATGCCATGGGAATTCAGTTTATGTTCATTAGTTTCGTGGTTGATTATAATCGGCTATATGGTTGATTGTAATAAAGCCGCGTCCACGTGAAGGCGGCGGCCACGTGCACGTGGTCCCCCCGCCACGACCTAGTGGTTTAGGTCGGATTGTTGAGGTACACGACGCTCGCCACGCACGTTCCTGCGAAGCACAATCAGTCGGTACATTACCGGTACACATGCACCCGGGAATAATCACAATGGTACGACGTGGGTACATGTGTACCGCGCGTGTACGGTGAATGCGGACACATTCTCCCACTAAGGCATTCCCACACGACGCGCCCACGCAAAATAAAAATTTTGGCAGGGCCTCCGGCGCACATTGTGACCATAAGCAAGAATTTCCGGCATATTTCGTTTCACCTTCATGCGTAAGTGTCCGGTACGTATGTACCGACGTCACACCGGCCATTTACCAACTGAAGAACGGTAAGGTGCACGCGTACCCGGGGTGCACGCATTACTTTATGAAGGGAAGAACGCACCTTGCATCGACATCGTCGGTGTCGTGAACGGGTCGTTGTCGACCGTGTTGTCGCCATGCATGCGCCGGGGCCGAGCGAAGATACCGAGGGCGTCCCCGACGCTCCTGCCCATGTCGCATGGATCTGCATACGGGAAGACATTGCGGGTACATACGTACCGAACATGTATTAGGCGGCATAAGGTACATACACGGACGCATGTACCCGGCATGTACCCGGCGGCGAGTACATGCCGGGTACGCATGCCGCGCCGCGAGCAAGTACACGTTGGGTACAAGGTAAAGGTACACGTGTATCCGGCATGTACGCATAGACGGTTACATGTGTACCGCATATGTACTATCACCGTACGTTTCCCGTACATAGGGACCTTATCAGTACGCAAATAATGTTCTTGCATGTACCCGAACGTAATTGATGGGTACATATGTTATTTCTGCACCCCACTTTGGCTTCATTCTTGTACTTTTGTGTACTTGCTCGCGGCGGATGCTGGGTACAATTAGGGTATACATGAACCATCCCGTTACTAAAATCCGCCGCGAGCAAGTACAAGAATGAAGCCAAAGTGGGGTGCAGAAATAACATATGTACTCAGGCTTGGTATATGCAAGTGCATGCGAGTACAATTTACACTTTTCCCGACAGCTTCAGGTACAACCCAGGCGCACGTGTACCCAAGCGAACATCACCAAAACGCAAAAAAAGTCACCAAACCCCCCAAAAACAAGTTGGCCTCATTTTAAAGCGCACGACGAGCGCAAAAAATAATCGAGTGCACGACGAGCCCGAAAAACATTTTAGTTGCACGAAAAATGGGCAAACGTGTTGCACAAAAAAAAAGGAACAGAGAAAGAAAATCGTACCTCAATTAGGATGACCGCCCGAGTAGAGCGGTGCGGTGGGGTGGAATAATCGATGACGATCGCGATCGATACGTACGTGACCTGCGTGCCTGCGATCCCCAACCCGCGAGCGCGAGCGTCATGCGGTGGATTATTCCATCTCCAATCGTCCGATGACATCGCATGGCATGGCACACGTTTCGCAGAATTCGTCATCGTCATCGTTATCGTCGATCGTGCTCGCGTGACGAGGACGTGCTGTGACTTCTCACGCCCCCCAACGCGCAACGGGAAGTCAAGGTGTCCACTGTAGGCATTTTTGCAGAATACTGTAAAAGTTCAAACTCACCGGTACAGCCGTCAACGCTTCACATTTCACCGTCCAGCAGTGTGCAGCAGCGTGTGGTGGCCTCGCCAGCGGGTTGCATGTTATGATATTTCTCATTCTTGCTCGCTGCAATATGTCACAGGTTTGTAGTGCATGTTTTTATATGTATATGTATTATTTTGTGTGTGCTTAGCGCGCTCATCCTTGGCATGCGCGGAACTTTGACTTGGAGTGAACGGGAAGATTCCCGCGAGTCCTTTGCACTCGAAATAGTTGGTTCAAATCCAACTCACTCCACCTCTCCTTTTCAGTTTCCCTCGTTAATTTCGTTTTTCACTTATATTATCTTTCATCTTTACTAAACGTTACTTGGTTGTTTTTGTTTTTCAGATCGCTGAAAATATTCGAGTGGTGAAATCAATTTTTCCACCATCATCTCGCGTTTACATTCGCGCTTCTTTGAGGTTCCTAGGTTGCTAGTTATGTTTTGCACAATGGAATCTTTGATGCGTTTTCCGCTTTTTACTAAGTGTTGGTTCTTTGCTTTACTTTTCAGATCGGCTGTTTTGGAGAAACCCTAAATGGAGAAAATCGACCGCCTCGAGTACTTCATGAGCTTCAAGCTTCCCTTCGAGCGTGCTAGGTTGATAGATTGTTTACAATCGTAGTGTTGGAACTAGAAATCGTACGAATAGAACGTTATTTTGCGTATTGGTAGGATAGAGATGAGTAGTCCCAATTGTATCCCATCGTGCCTAGCTAGCTACACTATCGTATTAATATGATTGTATTAAACATGCTCGAGTGTTCCATGCGTATGCGTGATGTGCTAGCCTTCGCATAGCATATGCATTGTGAACACACTTAATGTAAGTAGCACACATTTTCGCAATCCTCTTGTGATATTGTGCATATAGATAGGCCTCGTACACGCGCACCAGAGTTGTACCCACCATTGCGTGCATGTGTACCCTTTTCGAGTACACATGCACCTATAGCGTACTAATGCATACGCACGTACATGTTGGGTACATATGTATGGGAGGCTCGTACACGCTTGGTACATGTGTACTAATAATGCACCGATATACACGTGCATATGGGGTACGTATGCACCAGTCATGTTAGTATCAATAAGTACATATGTACCTGGTCTGCGTACATGCGTACCCGGCATGTACCTCACTCAAATGTACATGCGGGGTGCATATGCACCAGTCATGTTAATATCAATAAGTACATATGCACCTGGCTTACGTACATATGTACCTGACCTGCGTACACGCATACCCGGCATGTACCTGATGCGTGGGTACATGTTGGGTACGTGCGCACCAGGCATGTTTATATCAATAAGTACATATGTACCTGGCCTAAGTACATATGTACCCACCATGTACCCCGGGTGTCCCAACGGTAACATCCAACGGTAACATCCAACGGTAACCTGAGTACATATGCGGTACACATGTACCCGTACATGCGTACACGCCGGGTACATGCGCAGGCGGCAAAAGGTACATACACAGACGCATGCACCCAGCATGTACCCTGTCGCGGGTACATGCCGGGTACATATGCCGCGCCGCGAGCAAGTACACGTAGGTACAAGGTAGAGTACACGTGTACCCAACATGTACCAGACCCCGTTTTTTACTGTTTTCGTACACGTTGGGTACACGTTGGGTACACGTTGGGTACACGTTGGGTACACGCTGGGTACACGTTGGGTACACGTCCCCGGTACATGCCGGGTACATATGCACTGGGGTTTCCAAAATTTGTAGGGTATAGAGCAACGTTTGGTGCGGGATAACCGAGCTTCCGACTGGACACCGACCGAGGCCACGAGAAAGTTATCCCTCTACACCCGACTCGACCCCGTATTCTACGCTGCGGTGAAGGTCCGCTATCCCATGGCCGCTGACTTAACCCACACATCGCTGGTTTCGCTCCGTTCCATGGTTGTGGAAATTTACCAGGCTTGGGCGCAGACGGGCGGGGGGAAAGCAGCTTCTGGCGCGGACGGCATCTCCGCGCACCTGTCCAGCAGCGAGTACGACGCGCTCCTGCAGAAGATCACGGACGGAGCTGAAGGAGCTCGTTCAGCGGCAACACGGTGAGGCCGCTCCGGTGGTGCGGCAACAGCGGGAGCGGGTACAGCAGCGGCAGCAGCAGCAGCGGACGCAGCAGCCGCGGGAGTTCCGTATGGGGACTCACAAGGCCCCACCAGTGGGGTTCGACCGCGACGATCAACGAGCGAAACCGTTCTGCGGTAGGTGCAAAAAGGCAGGAAAAGGTGAGGCGTATCACTTTTACCGCGACTGCCCGTTGCGCCGTTGGGCGGGCGCCAACACCCGCCCACCTCTGCCGCGGCATTCTGCGTTCCCTTCGACGAGGAGGACGCGGAGGGGGTGCACGCACTCGCCATGTGTGCGTTGTTCCAACAGGCAGCGGATGACGGGGCGGAGTCCTTCGCACGTGCGGCAGCCGCGTACGGGCCGCCCGCGGTGCTTTGTGCGGGAGCGGTAGGCGGCATCGACGTGTCCGCCTACGGCTTCACCGTGGAGCTCCTGGAGCAGCAGCCGGCTTCCGAGGGGGATGATATCCTCCGCAGACTCGACGATCTTGCCGCGGAGGTTCACTCCGCGGCCAACCCGCAGGTACATTACACCCACGCATCTTTCCCGCCTCCTGCCGGCATCGAGCAGGAGGCTTCGGCTCTGGTGTGCGGACCCGCCGCCAGCGGATAAGTCTACTATTACTTTACAGACTTTTTTGTGCCCCCTGAAAAATTGCCCCCTGAACTTTTTTTTCAGGCCCTGAAAAACTTTTTCAGGCCCTGAAAACCATTTTCAGGCCCTGAAAATGACTTTTCAGGCCCTGAAAACTCTTTTCAGGGTCTAAACTTGTTTTATACTAGGCTAGTTATACACCTTAGAAAAAACTTCATGGATAATATAATTTTTACAACAATTTTCAGGGCCTGAAAATTGGGAATTCACACTCTTAAGATGCCCCCTGAACTTTATTTTCAGGGCCTGAAAATATTATTCACTTTTCGTGTTATATAAAGTTTAGAATTATATTCTCATGTCCTCATCTTGCCCCCTGAAAATGGTTTTCAGGGCCTGAAAATTTTACAGTGTTCAAGCCCTGAAAATTCACATAAGGCCTTTTCAGGGGCTGAAAACTCGTTTTCAGCCCCTGAAAACCATTTGCAGGGCGTGAAAACTCATTTTCAGGCCCTGAAAACACTTTTCAGGCCCTGAAAAAGACTTTTCAGGCCCTGAAAACCATTTCCAGGCCCTGAAAATGACTTTTCAGACCCTGAAAACCATTTTCAGGCCCTGAAAACCATTTTCAGGCCCTGAAATGACTTTTCAGACCCTGGAAACCATTTTCAGGCCCTGAAAACCATTTTCAGGCCCTGAAAATGACTTTTCAGGCCCTGAAAACCATTTTCAGGCCCTGAAAATGACTTTTCAGGCCCTGAAAACCATTTTCAGGCCCTGAAA
>LGRX02009913.1:0-12015 GCA_001247695.2 Cymbomonas tetramitiformis | reverse complement strand
CTTCCTCACTTTCCACGAGTGATGCGACAATGCATGCACCACCCGTAGTAGTGGCCTCGAAAGATTGATAGAACGCACGTGCTCGGGGAATACTTGCGTTCAAGCGTTCTAGCGATGATTCGGGGTTGGTTGTGTCCTTCCTCACTTTCCACGAGTAATGCGACAATGCATGCACCACCCGTAGTAGTACGCGGAGCCCCGCGTGGGCACCACGTGCATTCTTGCAGGGGGTGCACGGGTCTGGCCTCGAAAGATTGATAGAACGCACGTGCTCCGGGAATACTTGCGTTCTAGCAATGATTCGGGGCTGGCTGTGTCCTTCCTCACTTTCCACGAGTGATGCGACAATGCATGCACCACCCGTAGTAGTGGCCTCGGAAGATTGATAGAACGCACGTGCTCGGGGAATACTTGCGTTCTAGCAATGATTCGGGACTGGCTGTGTCCTTCCTCACTTTCCACGAGTAATGCGACAATGCATGCACCACCCATAGTAGTACGCGGAGCCCCGCGTGGGCACCACGTGCATTCTTGCAGGGGGTGCACGGGTCTGGCCTCAAAAGATTGATAGAACGCACGTGCTCGGGGAATACTTGCGTTCTAGCAATGATTTGGGGCTGGCTGTGTCCTTCCTCACTTTCCACGCGTGATGGGACAATGCATGCACCACCCGTAGTAGTACGCGGAGCCCCGCGTGGGCACCACGTGCATTCTTGCAGGGGGTGCACGGGGCTGGCCTCGAAAGATTGATAGAACGCACGTGCTCGGTGAATACATGCGTTCTAGCAATGATTCGGGGCTGGCTGTGTCCTTCCTCACTTTCCACGTGCGATGCGACAATGCATGCACCACCCGTAGTAGTACGCGGAGCCCCGCGTGGGCACCACGTGCATTCTTGCAGGGGGTGCACGGGGCTGGCCTCGAAAGATTGCTAGAACGCACGTGCTCGGGGAATATTTGCGTTCTAGCAATGATTCGGGGCTGGCTGTGTCCTTCCTCACGTTCCACGTGCGATGCGACAATGCATGCACCACCCGTAGTAGTCCGCGGAGCCCCGCGTGGGCACCACGTGCATTCTTGCAGGGGGTGCACGGGTCTGGCCTCGAAAGATTGATAGAACGCACGTGCTCGGGGAATATTTGCGTTCTAGCAATGATTCGGGGCTGGTTGTGTCCTTCCTCACTTTCCACGAGTGATGCGACAATGCATGCACCACCCGTAGTAGTACGCGGAGCCCCGCGTGATCGAACGCACGTGCTCGGGGAATACTTGCGTTCTAGCAATGATTCGGGGTTGGCTGTGTCCTTCCTCACTTTCCACGAGTGATGCGACAATTATAAAGAGCAGGGGTAAAAGCGAAGGCAGTTTCGTTAGGGTTTCCGAGGCTAGAGCCGCGAACGGTCGGCACGCCGCGCATCGCGGACGGGTCGGCAGATCGGATTGTCACCACCACCGTGACCTAAGGGGCGACATAAGGCGGGACTGGATAGTCCCATGGGAAGATCAGGATCCCCGTGACAGCACCCAGCCCGAGGGACACGGGATGTCCATACAAAATGTAAGAGGCGGGCAGGAGAAAGATACTACAAGACCTTTTTTCGAACAGCTATAGAAGGGCATCCGCCGGCGCTTGCCCTGTAATCAGTAATTCAATCCTCTCTGCTTCCTGTAATTCTAATTCTAGGCTTCTGCCGCAGATACTTCCTCAATTGGAGCAACCGTTGATCTGTCAGTCCCATACGGGGTCCAGTGCCGCCAGAGCAGTCCCTGAACATCTGCCAGCAACTCTTCGAAAGCTGGAAACCCCTTGTAAGAGCCCCCATCGAGGAAGGCATCAGCAAATGCTGGTGTAACCGGCAGTTCATCCCGCACATCCTGCGCATCCTCACCTTGCACCTGCAAATCCTCACCTTGCACCTGCAAAGTCATCATGCTAGCAGGTTGATCGAGTTCGACAGAGTTTCCAACGTCATCCTCCGCGGCGGGTGGTGAAAACACTGCAGCCGGTAGCTGTGGGCGGTCCACACAACCTCCCAGGAGGCGGCGGCTTACGCGGCGTAGCATATGCAAATATGGGGCATCCTTCAAGGCCCTTCCGGTACAATACGTCGCAAGGCAAGCATGGGGGCACAAGCCGTTCGTGGTGGTGTGCACATCCGTCTCGCCCCACATACGGAAACAGGTAATACAGGGGCGTCCCATCCCAACCCAAATGTGGTGGGGGCCACTAGTGTCTTCCTATTTCCCCTCCGTCGGCGCGATGTTGCCGCGCTGCCTAAGTGATAGTGCCCGTGCACCACGACCAGACGCCTGCGGTGTGCTGCCGTCACCGCCAGGTTTAGGTGGGATCGGAGCGCCACCACCAGAGCCCGCTGCGATGGGAAGCGGGCCAGACGGTTGGCCGCCTCGCGCTGCCAAGTGCGGCGAATGTGAAGCACCACCGTGTCAAACGTACTATCGCTCCCGAGGTACAAGTTGCCAATGACGTTCTGGTAGAGTGGGACCTCGTAGGGTGAGCTCTCGCTCCGCCGATTTCTCCAAAATGACCCGGAGCGTCTCCACACGCGCAACGTCACCGTAGTCCGGGTTCAAGCGGGCGTGTTCATCCCCCAAGGTTCTCAATTTACCGAGAATTACGGAGTGCTCACACCTCTCGTCAATGCGAAGCAGTCGCATACTCTCGATGATTTGCCCACGATCCCCCACCTGCACTCCCTCCACCTCAAAGTAGAGTCGCAACATAGCTGCCCTACCATGAAGAGGGTGCGTGCACGCCGTGGAGTGGTAGATGCCCAGAGCCGCGCCGCGTAGAAGTACCGAGAGCATAGTGAAGATAATGGAGTTCAGGTCAAAGTGGTAGGAGGCGTAGGCCAACTCAACGTCGAAAAGCTTCGTCGTTTCCACTGCGTTGACCGAGTCGAGGACAGTGGACATCGCCGAACGAAGAAGCCAGAAAGTCATGCTTGGCGTCAATGCCGTCGAGCGAAATCCCAGAACCTTTGGGTTGATACCCACGCGCCTTGAGGATGGCGATAACGTGTTCAGCGTAGTCGAAAGTCTTGGTGAGGGTGTCAAAAAAAACTCCACGCATGGATCTGCGGTATGGGGTGCTGCAAAGTAGAGTCGTGTCAGTGAAGAACTCGTTCGGCATAATTACATCGCCAGTTTGCACAATGTTCTGAGTTACCGGTATGATATATACATGCACGAGGTAATTTATAACGTGTATTAAAACAAGTGTAATGTAACAAATGCTACTTGTGATTGAAATGCATGTAGTTTTCCTCGACGAGCAGAATTCCGTAGAGACCACAGGCCGATTGGCTAACGTACTTCGCTTCCATCGACAGAATTTGACTATATATTTGGTTAGATATCGACCTCAAAACAGCAAGTGCTGTGCTCTTTCCATCTTGAAATGGAAAGCGATCTTCACTAACACATGTGTATACAATCTATCTATAGGTTGGTATGCATCTGCCAAAGCCGGTCTCCTGACTTCTCACAGTCGATGCCATATTTACCGAGTGTGGACGTGTGCCATTCCGATAGCCCCACACACTCTTCCACCACTGACACTGCTGGTCATGCTCCCTCACAACCATGCCAAATAGATTGGGAAAGTTTAAATGGTAGATCGCGGAGCTAAACTGATTTCCTCGGTACCAGTGATTTAGGCGACCATCATTGGGATTGCCTGCAGTTGCAAATGCCGTCCACAGCTCTATAATGTCTCTAGACATTTGAATCTCAAAGGGATTCATGCGCTTGGCGTTGTAGTTGAACACGTAGGGGATCTCCGAGCTGTGCTCAACGAAGTAAACACATGAGCCCTCGCAGAAACTCCAGAGGTACTCGTACACACTCACTTTTGCCTGGGCCATTGCCTGCAAGCAAGCTGGCCCAAATCAAATATGCTCCAAAGATGCTTTGTGTACTGCGCACGGCCCCCACACCACGCAGTGCGTGCTGATGGTGCAACAACAAAGAATCAACTGCATGGTTGAAACTAAAGCATGCCGACGGAAGACAATAAATCAAAATGAACTACTTGTGCACAGAAGTCAAGACATATCAAATAGTCGGTATTATCATAAACTATGGGCTACTATTCATTCATGTCTCATAAACGTCTGTGCAGTGATGGGCATACATTCCAAACGTGTACACACCGCAAGCAACTCAATCCAATTCTCCCATACAACACGCACGTCCTGACAATGTGCTCGATACTCTCCCATGCAACCAGCACGTGCTGAGAATGTGCTCGATACTCTCCCATGCGACAAACACATGCTGACGACGTGCTCGATACTCTCCCATATAACAAGCACACGCTAACGATGCGCTCGATACTCTCTCGTATAACAAGCATGTGCTGACGATGCGCTCGATACTCTCTCATATAACAAGCATGTGCTGACAATGCGTTCGATCTCTCGCATATAATAAGCATGTGTTGACAATGCGTTCGATCTCTCGCATATAACAAGTATGTGCTGACAATGCTTTCTATCTCTCTCATATGTCAAGCACGCGCTGACAATGCGTTCGATCTCTCGCATATAACAAGCACGCGCTAACGATGCGCTCGATACTCTCTCGTATAACAAGCATGTGCTGACAATACGTTCGATCTCTCGCATATAACAAGTATGTGCTAACAATGCGTTCGATCTCTCTCATATAACAAGCACGCGCTGACGATGCGCTCGATACTCTCTCATATGTCAAGCACGCGCTAACGATGCGCTCTATATTGAATGATGTGATAAGTGACCACCAGCACATCAAACCTACTGCGATACGAATTGGCATGCCTTCACACATGTCGCAGAACATACACACGACTGTGATTCAAAATTCCTGCACGCCGGCAGGTAAGAAATCATCCAACACACTTTATCGGAAGGTTCCATGGCATCCGCAGACCCTCGAAGGACGGAACACGCATGCGCGGGCCCACGCACTTGGGATGTCCACTGTGCTGCACAGCGGTACGCAAAATCTGTCTCGCTCTCAGCAGCCGCCATGAAATGCGGCGAGTACATTCCTCCCCCGGCGTGCTTGTGCTTGGCGGCGGGATACAACTCGTGTAGCCTCGCAACCACCTCATCACTCGTGTATCCAGGCGCATCTCCGAACTGCTGCTTCCAGTACCCTACCAGGTCTTCCTCCGTTGCTTTGTAGGGTATGTCCACGAACTGGGACCCGTCGTCCCGGGTGGTTCCATGCAACACCTGTCGGTCACAGCAATCAGCAAGTCAGAAATTAGACCTCCGCTGCAGTTCCGTTCAGAGGCACTGGGGGTGAGTCGGCCGCCACAGCGCGAGGCCACAAACGAGCGTGAGTCGGCCCCACAGCGCGAGGCCACAAACTGGAGTGAGTCGGCCCCACAGCGCGAGGCCACAAACGGGAGTGATTCGGCCCCACAGCGAGGCCACAAACTGAGTGAGTCGGCCCCACAGCGCGAGGCCACAAACGGGAGTGAGTCGGCCCCACAGCGCGAGGCCACAACGTGGAGTGAGTCGGCCCCACAGCGCGAGGCCACAAACGGGAGGCCGGCCCCACAGCGCGAGGCCACAATGGAGGAGTCGGCCCCACAGCGAGGCCACAAACCGGAGTGAGTCGGCCCTACAGCGCGAGGCCACAACGGGAGTGAGTCGGCCCCACAGCGCGAGGCCACAACTGAGTGAGTCGGCCCCACAGCGAGGCCAAACTGGAGTGAGTCGGCCCCACAGCGCAAGGCCACAAACGGGAGTGAGTCGGCCCCACAGCAGCCACAAACGGGAGTGAGCGGCCTCCCACAGCGCGAGGCCACAAACGGGAGTGAGTCGGGCCTCACAGCGCGAGGCCACAAACGGGAGTGAGTCGGCCCCCACAGCGCGAGGCCACAAACTGGAGGAATGCCCCCACAGCGCGAGGCCACAAACGGGAGTGAGTCGGCCCCACAGCGCGAGGCCACAAACGGAGTGAGTCGGCCCCACAGCGCGAGGCCACAAACGGGAGTGAGTCGGCCCCACAGCGCGAGGCCACAAACGGGAGTGAGTCGGCCCCACAGCGCGAGGCCACAAACGGGAGTGAGTCGGCCCCACAGCGCGAGGCCACAAACCGGAGTGAGTCGGCCCCACAGCGCGAGGCCACAAACGAGAGTGAGTCGGCCCCACAGCACGAGGCCACAAACTGGAGTGATAAGGCGTTGATATGCGTTTCCGCAGCCCTGGTTGTGATAAAACGTGCGGCTCAAATACACTTTGACATAACTCTCATCGCTTGTCAGTCTACGTGTACTGTGCTCACCTGCTTTCCTGGCGCGATCTTCCCACCCCATGCAAGCCACCACGGGTAGTCGGGAAGCTCCACGCCGTCCACGGTGGCACCCCAGTTGCAGCCGTCCCGGCAGGGCACAGGAACCCTCTGGTGGCGATTGAGGTCTTCCCCGGAGAGCGACAGAAGGCAGTCCAAGGTCGAGTTGAACCCGAGCTCGGCAGGGACGTCGCACCGACTCTTCCGCGCAACGAGGTCCAGGTTGTGCCACGTGGCCTCCGCTGACAAAGCAGTCCACGCAGGGTAGCTGCCGCTTTCAAGGATCGCACGGTCGAAAAGGCCCCAGCTGCCGGGAGTGACGAGGTGCAGGGAGATGCTTGCTGCCCCAGAGGACTGCCCGAAGAGCGTCACGCGCAGTGGGTCGCCTCCGAACGCAGCGATGTTGCGCTGCACCCAGCGGAGCGCCTCGCGCTGATCCTGCTGACCGTAGTTCCCGGTGGTGTTGCTTGCATCGCGCGCCTGTAGCGCCGCGTTGCCGCCGTACCCAAACACCCCAAGCCTGTAATTGATGGTCACCACTATAACCCCTTTATTCAGCTTCAGAATGTTCGTGCCGTTGTACTCTTTGTTGCTCGAGCTTCCGTACACGAAGCCTCCACCGTGGATCCACACCTGTGTGGTAGAGGGGCATCGAATCCGGATTCCCTTCCATCAGTCGTGCTGCGGTGCCACCCTACTCAAGAAGTGCGCATACGACGAAGGGATCTGTATTGTGCAAGCCAACCCAGCCGCGCAAAAGACAGCCAGCACTGGATAAGTGGGGGTGCACGACGACTGCGGGCCAACTCTGCGACGGATGCGCCACGGCTGCCACTCTCCGTGGTGGACAACAAGCGAAGGGGCGTGTTGACTGTCACGTCGCAGTCGCTCTGTGACCGCAAGCCTCTCCGTACGAATGAGGGGCCTTGACGGGTGCCGACCCTATAATACGACAGGCGAGCTCCGTCCTTTCGTCTGTTGCCACGTCTCACTTCTCAAGATAACGTTGAGCATTTTCTGAGACGGTACTCGCTCCAGCGTTATAATTTAGATTTTAGGGTCTTTTTAGGTTTCTTGAATTTGTGCCAACTTCCTTTCACAACGCTACGGCGCCCGTTAGAAGCTTCGGTGCACCACCCTTGCATACCATCGGAGCGACCTCACTGGTTACGCATAGGGCAACTGTCGCGCTCAAGCAGGAAGCCTGCATCGCAGAGGGGTCGCACCATCACGGGGAGCGGTTCATGGGCATCGGCCCCGTGGCGAGAGGCAGCGGCGCGCGCATTTGCCTTGGGTACAAACACGTTGAGGAATAGGCAATCCTCGTCTTGTGGGATGCTGATAGACCGGTAGTATTGCCAACAGCTGCTCCCGAGCCGCTTGGCGCTGCGAACGCCCCCCCAAGGGGCAACCTGTAGGGGCGGGCGCCAGCGCAGGTCACCGGTAGGCGATTCGGCATAAGGCACGCCGAGGAACTCGAACGAGTTATCCGTCTCGGCGCCATCTAGCGTGCCGTCGGGGATGTTTACTAGAGTGTCGGTAAGCACGATAGGGTCCGTCGACGGATCCTTGGCAGTGGTCATCTGCTTCTGCTTCTGCTCTGAGGCCTCGCCGCGCAGCAGCGTTAACACGGCGATTCCAAATACAAGCAGCGCGCATAGAACGGAGCTTGGGGCTAACCAGCGGATCGTGCGAATCCTGGAGTTCGCCTCGGGGCCCGCCCTGGAGGGCACCCAAGGATGCGCTGCGGGAGGGGTCTCGGTCGCCAGCAGCTGATTCGTCGACTTGGAACAATTCGGATCCAGGTTGAGCAAGGGGATACTGTCTTCCTCGCTCGCTAATGAGCCCGTTTCTGACTCCTCATATTCGAGTTCAGAAACCTGTTGGAGGACCTTAGGGTTTTGCGCCATCCCTCAACCTGGCACTTTATCGTTCGCTGAAGTGCAGTTTGTACACCCGTCAGTCTGATTAAAAGCGAGGACTCTCCCCAGCTCGGGTCTAACTACTCCCAACCAAGGTAAGGATAGGCACCACTGCGGATACGGTGCGCTGGTGGGCAGGAATCCTCCTGCGCGTGCATGAGCAGTTAGCCGCTGCCTTCATGTTGTAGAACCCAGGGAAACTACCCCGTTTAGTTTTGAGAAGAGATTATTCATGATATGATAAAACTCGGAAAACATATTGATATACCGATGTATATTCCTGAGATATATATCATAAAATATCATACCATACCACACGGCGAAGGGTTTACCCTCGTCAGGAACTCGACTGGCAGCCAATTCGCGATACAGCCGCTGGCATGTCGTTTGATATTGGGGAAAAATCTTTAGATTCCCCCTCTTTCAAAAATCCGCTTTTTTGTGTCACGTTTATGACCGTGACGCTTTATGACTGTCACGCTTTTCGCGCTCACGCTTTTTCTTTTTTTAGAGACTTCGTTTCGTTGAAACCAGCTAGCTATTCCAAAACGAACACTGTCACACTGCTACCTCGTTAAAATTGAAATAAGAAATAAATGAGCCATATTTAAATTGAAGAGTACGAATATCATCAGCAGCACCTGCGGCTAACACGATACCTTTCGCAGATTGTGAATAATCTAATTTATCTACAATTTGAATAGAATTGCAATCAATATTATTACAACCTATTATATCACCTGACATATTGATTCTGAACAAATTATTTGTAGTTGTATCAGGTTTCTTTTCAAAATTTATAAAAAATATATTTTCAGCATTTTATATGTCTACGCCAGCGGTATTTAAATTAATAAAAGAATTACCTGATGTTTTTGCTCCAAATAAATCAATATTTGTTTGATTATTTGCAGTGTTGTTTATCTCACCATTTCGTACCCTTGCATTTCCATTGACTAATAAGCCTGGATTTGTATTTACTTGCAAAGTTTCGCCACTAACAATAACATCATTTGCATTATTTGTAGCATCTCCGCGTTGTATTTTAATGAAGGCGTTCCCGCTTCCTTTGGAATTTAATAAAATGTTAACATCCACGGAAGTATCAAGAAGTAATCCTATTGCAGTTTGAAATAATATATCACTATTGACTTTTACACTTGCATCAGCGGTTGTTGGTTCCAAAACTTTATTTGTTTCGGTCCATTTTGAAGTTTGTACAGGATTGTATGTTTGACCATTTACAATATTACATTGTGTATTTTTACAAACAATATAAGGCCGAGGGCGCCGAGCGCGCCGAGCGCACCCAGCACGCCGAGCGTGCCGAGGGCGCCGAGGGCGCCGAGTGTGCCGAGCACGCCGAGCGTGCCGAGCACGCCGAGCGCGCAGGGCGCCGAGCGTGCCGAGGGCGCCGAGTGTGCTAGGAGGCATGCACAAGGGCCAGAGACGCAAGTAAAAGGGCTAAGAAAACGGCTACGTACAAAAAGCAACTACAACTATGAAAGTACTCAGTACGGAGTACAATAGGACCGATCTGAATGATGTTAGTGTGAGGTGCCTAGATCGCTGTACGGAGTACTTAGTACAGTCGAGTTCCGAGTTGAGTTTCATGATGCTTAAGAACTCTATGGCAGCCAGCTTCGGGGATGAGAACTGAACTGAGAAAGTAACATATAAGTACGAAACCATAACCGCTGTATATTTGTATTGAAAGCATACATTGAAAGCATACTTGAAGTGAATAGCGAAATCCTATTCCGGATAGTTGACCGCCGTAGTATCGAAATCATACCTCGCGCGGTCGTTTAATAGTTAGTAATACGATAAGCCCGAAAGTGTAAAGAAGAGAAGAAGCAGGAGTGTAGCCTCCTACAAAATGGTAATTGGATCGTTTTACCGGTAGCTTCCTGAAAATTTCTGTTTCTGCGTATTCTGATTGCACCCCCCTTGCGTAATGCCTTTCGCCCGACGTTTTTTTAATGAAATCTAGAACAATGTGTCGTGCGTTTCTGCTTCGTGTTGGTGGGTGCGTGGTTGTGGGATTCAGGTGCTCTAGGAGTGGAATTCTCCGAGTGCTTTGATCCGCGACGTAGTTTGGTACGACTACATAGCAATGGAGGAGGTAGCTTGGGGCCCTTGGTCCTCCCTCCCCTTTGCGAATGTACTTTGAGTCTGTTCTGTCCTCGGATGGAACGGCTGCTGGCGAAGCGTGTATCGTTGCGAATCCTTTGCGTATGTGCTTTGGGATTATCTTTAATTTTGCGAATGAGAACATGTTTTACGTTAACGTGTTGCTCTCGAGTCTTTCTTGAAGTCTAGAGCTTGTGTTTGTTTGGCGTGTTTGTCGTTGGGTGGCTGGAATGGCGTGCGGGCCTGCAGGCACGGTCTGCGGTTTTCGGCCCTTCGAGAACTGCGTTTCCGCGGCGGGAAAGGTGCGGTTTTGCGCGTGGCTGCCTTGCTTGTCAGTTGAGCGCTGTTAGTAGGTTCGCTCTGCCGCCAGGATTCCTTTTCCTTTTGATCTTGCACTTGGAATGGTCGCGCCTTTCGGGCCGGTTTAGTCACGCGGGCTCGCGCTCGTGTGACATTCCTCGTGTACGGCGGGTGTCGCGGTCTTGCATCACAGCTGCATACTCCCCCACAAGTTTAGACTTAGCACGTCACGGCCTAGGTGCGCGGCGGTCCCCGGGATGAGCGTCGGGATGAGCCGTGCCGAGCGCGTGGCTTCGTGCTGCGCGGTGCGTATGGCTCAGCGGCGGGCCTGGGATCGGGCGGCGTGGTTCATTCTGCGGCTTCAGGTGTTGCGGGATGTCCGTGTCGGGCGCGATCGCTGCGTGGTCTGGCTTAGGGGTCAGGAGATGCGGGATCGGGCGGCGGGTTTGCGGGCGTGGCGGCGGGCGGCGTTTTCATTGCTAGGCTTAGCTTTTTGCGGGTGGCGTCCCATGGGATTGTGCGCCGTGCGGTCTTGCGCATGTCCGAGGGGGGGGGTGGAAGGTACCTCGGATTGGACGAGCGCAGAGCGCACGGGGCGTACGGCCACAACGCCAGTCACGGCACTACTCCTAGCGAGGCGCACGGCCACAGCCATTGCGCGAGCGCTGCCCCTGGCGAGGCGCACGGCCGCGGCCACTGCGCGAGTGCTGCCCTGAGCGAGGCGCACAGCCATGGCGCGAGTGTCGCCCTTAGCGGGAGGCGCAGTAGCATGCATGGCGCGGGCATGCGCTACATATGCCCTGGCGCGAGGCGCACCCACGGCCATAGCGCTAGCACTGCCCCTAGCGAGCTCCGCGAGCATGGCCACGGCATCGGCGCTGCCCCTAGCGAGGCGCGTGGTGGCAGTCGCGGCACTGGCGCTGCCCCTAGCGAGGCGCGCGGCCACATCGGCGCTGCCCCCGGCGAGGCGCGTGGTGGCAGTCGCGGCACTGGCGCTGCCCCTGGCGATGCACGCGGCCACAGCCACAGCATTGGCACTGCCCCTAGCGAGGCGCGTGGTGGCAGTCGCGGCACTGGCGCTGCCCCTAGCGAGGCGCGTGGTGGCAGTCGCGGCACTGGCGCTGCCCCTAGCGAGGCGCGCGGCCACATCGGCGCTGCCCCTAGCGAGGCGCGCGGCCACATCGGCGCCGCTCTGAGCGAGGCACGCGGCCACAGGCACGGCGCTGGCGCTGCCCCTAGCGAGGCGCGCAACCACATTGGCGCTGCTCTGAGCATGGCGCACGGCCACGGCACGAGCGATGCCTCGAGCGAGGCGCGCGGCGACGGCCACAGCGCAAGCGCTGCCCAGAGCGAA
>LGRX02009911.1:0-25651 GCA_001247695.2 Cymbomonas tetramitiformis | reverse complement strand
GACGGGTCCAGAGTGTGGGACCGGTTATGGACTAGGTGGTGCCCCATCGGTCCGAGTCCCCGCCCTCCTATTGTACTGCTCAATTTGAACACGTACTCACCCGAGCGTGCTTCGTGTATGCATGACCTTTTGCAGGTGTTCTACGTGCACCATGCTGGATTGATCGGTTTATCACTCATCTACGGTGACGATAGATGGCGACTCCACAGGACATACACGGGAGCCGCCCGGGACGGTACGTTTCAGAGTACGGCATTTGTCCGTGTGATCAATGCCACCACCGAGGGCTTACGACAAGTGAACTTGGCCGCCGTCAAATTCTCCGACACGTCAAACGATTTGGTGTTTACATTCCGCAAGAGGAGTCCGAAGAAGAGCTGGATGAGCAAGATGATGAGATGGGCGGTGTGGATCGTGACCATACCCCTCGGGAAGCCGAGGTGATATCCAACTTTGAAGCGTTGGCGAAACACATCGAGGACTTGGGGTTTGGGAAACAACAACGCGATGATGATGGCGAATCGTCATCCGGAGACGACAACGGCGACGGGGAAGGCGGTGGCGAGGAGGATGAAGATGCCGAAGACCTTACCGACGACTCTGCGGATGATTCCGATGGCGAAGGCGATGTGGTGAGTGCGGTGTTCAGGATATAAAGATCCTTGCGAACTGGCTCGGTGCGCGCAGGCTGGGAAAGATGCAGTCGAGTTTCCGTCTGAATACGCCCACGGCTGACGAATGTTGCAGTTCGAATTTGCGCTGACGCACCGCAAACGTTCCGTTGCCTGCGCTTTCGGCTGTAATGCTCGGCGACAGAGCATATAAAGATCCTTGCGAACTGGCTCGGTGCGCGCAGGCTGGGCAAGATGCAGTCGAGTTTCCGTCCGAATACGCCGATATTGAGAAATTGTTGCAGGCAAAACCGCTTTCGATACCGTCCGGAGGCAAATTCACATTTGGTTCCTTGAGGAACAATCAACACTTCATTGAGCGCAGTCTATCGTGAATGTTGTTCGATTCGGCTTCTCGTTGGAGCTGCGACGCAGGTGGAACTGGTTAGTACGCATGCTTTGTACATATATGATGTTTGGAATTGGAAGAACAAATGTTTTGATCGACTACACCTGAAGCTGATATCCCCTAGTTCTTTCCGCTCATTGTTACAGTTCGTGCGTGATGTCTGTTCATGTGCGTTCATAGAGATAGTGTCTGTTCAAAGGAGAATTGCAAGATACTTTTCCCTTGTCCGTCATCCGTCATGCATGAAAGATGCTCTTGGCATGACTTATCGTGACATTTTGCGACTGCTTCAGGAATGTCATACGAGAAATCGGATCTGTTCCGCTGACGTGGGAAAATCGCCGGAAAGAATTGCTGTTTTTCATTGGATCCTGAAATGACAGATTTGGCACAAGAGAAGACCGGTCAATCCTCGAGTCTTACAAAAAGTGGTACCTAGACTAGTGTGATGCACTTTATCCGCTTTACAATATCCGTCATTGAGCGCTCGAAAAATAATTTGACTACAAATATATATTAATATTTACAATCGTGTGCTCCCTGACAGCAAAAAAGTGACCAATGGCCTTGAATCTGGCTCTCAACACCAAGTGTACCTTGAGTGCATTGAAAGGGAACTCAGCTTGCGTTTCCCGACCAAGCGCTAAGGCGTGGAAGCTGGGAGGGATTCGAGCGCCCACCCAGTCTATCGACAGAAGTATCCCCACGAGATGGCGTTGCCAGGCCTCGAAAGACAGTGACGGGGAGCAGGCCACACTTCAGCAACAGTACACCTTTCACACACCGGGAAGCGTGCAAGAGCCTACCGCTGGCGAAGACACGAGTGAAGTTGTGTTCGCACATCAGACCCCAGAGGAGGCAGGCAAGTGGTCAGGCACGCAAATAACACACGTTGGCGACACAATTACAAACGATGCCCCAAAGCGCATTGCGATAGTGATCGGGGAGTTCCACAATGTGCTGATGGACCAGTGTTTGGAAGATGCTCGGCTGGCGGCAGAGGCCATGGGCGCCACTGTTAAAAAGGTGGTTTGGGTTCCGGGGACGTATGAAGCTCCACTAGTGACCGAAAACTTGCTACAGGAAGCCGACGTGGACTGCGTGGTAGTAGTGGGCTACATCGAGAAAGGTCCGCGAACTGAGTTGAGCGAGGACGGGAGGGAGGGAGTCCTAGTTTGCATTTGGAGCATACAGTGAACTTCAACCCAAGAAAGAAATCAGAGCCCTTTCTCTCAGGCTGAGATATCTCCATCTTTTCTCTCAGGCTGAGATATTTTCATCTTTCAGAATTTTTCCCAGTTTGGTTTCTTTGGACGGTAACCCGGAGGGGTTGTTTTCTTTTCTTTTCGATAATTCAGAGGATCTCTCTGACCATGCACATCCTCACGATCCCTAGTTCTATTTGCTTTCTAAAGCGATCGTTGTTTCAAAAATGGTTTGGGTCAGGAAGCACACTCCACGGGCAAGAAATGGGAAGTACTTGCTCTCTGCTCTTCAAACAGCTGGAGCTGAAGGCATCCCCCCTCGCTGCTCCCCACCTTTGCACGCTTCCGCCGCACCAGCTCCTGAAACGATTGCTTACCTACTTGGCTTGCCGTGCTGTGTCCACTCTCTCGTGCGTATATGTAGTTCTCAGCCTCTCCTACTGAGGGATTAAAAGTATGTGAGTACGACTCCTGAGGTGTTGGCTTAGTTGCGGACCGCCGGCGAGAAATCGGCGAAACCTCATTCTTGAACTTTTGGCTTTTGTTCTTGAAGGGGTTCCTGTGCTTTGGGGTTTGATATTTCGCGCGCAGTACGGAAAGCCCGTAGGCATGGGAATCATTGGTCCAGGGGCCACAGCTGAACAAGCTGCAACACGAGTGGCATATGCTGGCAACGCGACGCGCGCAGCGATCCGCCTATGCCACTACCTTGACACCATCGCAAACTAACAACGAACGTAACTAAACATTAACAGTAAACCCTCGCCAGCATTAATTGTGAAACTTGTGGTGCTCGCGTATTCCAGGGATCATCAAGAATGACAGTTGCAAAATCAAAACTTGAGAAAGATAGAAAAATGTGATGCGAAGGACCCTCTCCCCTTGGCAGCAACGACCTTTCTCCACCTTGATTAGATTGTATCTTGACTCTTCGAAAACACAACTTGTGAAGCTTAGATGCCGTAGATGTGGATGTGTTGTACAAAGGAATTTCATTTGGTGTATGAGCAGTTGGTATCCCGAAGGTCCAGAGCCCTTCAAGTTCAAGGAAGTTTATACCACGTAACTTCAAGCGAGTATCCCTTGTTCGGCTGAACGAAGTTATCAAGTTTTTTGGCAGACTTATTGTCCTCTCTCATCTACTGTACACCCTACAGTTTTTCAATTGATTATGGCCAAGTGTACAATCGGCTTTTCCAAATGACCACCGAGAATTTTGCAACGACCGAGTCAGATCAGGGTTTTCGGTGGGGCATAAGTTAAATTTGCATACTCATTTTTTCGAAGCGCAGTATTTTCGTATGTATTAGTATGGTTTCTAGGAAGCGTACTGATATCTTAACTGGTTTATACGGATGTCTTGCGGCATAATATTAAGACATTGTTGAAAACGAGCATCATCGCGTGAGCTCACACCACAGAGCGCTCAATCCAGCATCCGCTATACCTCCCATGGTGCGGGATTATATCGGATGCGCGCAACGGATGCGCAAGAGTCTCAGCATCAATATTCTGTTTCACGTTTGAACTAACTTCAAGCCAATCAAAAGATACAAGGGAAAATTCCTCCGGAATCCCTTTTACTTTAAAAGTGGAAACTAGGCTCGCGGGCTTCTCAAAATGTTGAGAATGGCTTACTCGATCCCAAGATTGTTGGTACCCCCGTGATACTAACAGTCTTGGGAATAACATATGAACCATGTGCGTGCTCAATATCACACAGATACTTCATATGCATCAAGTCAAATAAGAGCTGCCAGCCCTTTTCGCTTAGCGACGGAAAACTTAAGTGAAAACTGCGACAGGTCTCTACGGGGGGAATAATTCTGATCGGCCGCTCTGAATCGCTGAAATCGTCGTTTTGTAGTCATTTTCGGCGATTCTGAGCCGTCATCGGATTTCATGGCCCATTGCGAATCTTAAGTATGTGAGCCGGGTGGCAATTTGGAAAGGACAATTGTACAAAAAGACAGAAGAAGTTTAATAATCCAATTAATGAGGGCCATGTGGAAGGCAGGAGTCACCCCAGACACATGGGAGCTAGGTACCTTTATCTATCTGCACAAGAAAGGGGACACCTCAATATTCTCCAACTACAGGCCCATAGGGCTACTTCGCACGATACTTAAGCTCTACACTTCGCTGGTCATGGAAGTTCTATCCACATTTTGTGAGGAGAATAGTATCCACAGCCAAGAGCAAATGGGCTCTAGGAGACACAGAAGCACGATCAACCAACTCCTGCGGCTACAACACGCAATTGAAGACGGTAAACTGTCCCGCAGCCAATTGCATGTCCTCTACGCGGACTTCGAAAATGCCTACGGATCGGTAGAGCATGACAAACTGCAACACACCATGAAGTACCTAGGGATCCCGGAGGACGCAGTCAAAGTGGTGGCGGATCTTTACGGAGGAGACACCCACGGGTCACCCTTCAAAAGGGTCTCGAAAATAGAGCACCACACCTCAGAGCCCCTCCTAGTCAGGAGGGGGCTAGTAAAAGGGGACTCTCTAAGTCCCCTGCTCTTCATTCTCTATCTGGAGCACCTCTTGCGCTGGCTCAAAGCGGGCAACAAGGGGTACCTGCACCGCCTCACGGACACAGATAAACAAATCCGCACCTCTTCGGCGGCGTATGTCGATGACCTTGCCTTAGTCACGGGATCGGCGGCACAACTGGCGAAACAAGCTGGAACTCTACTCAAATTGGAGCGGACTCCGAGTCAACAAGGCTAAATGCGGGATCACGGGAAGGGACGAGAAAGGATCCCCGATCCCGGAGGAAACATGCGCGGATATCACCATGCGCACCCCCACGGTAGGCAGGCATGGGTTCCCATACCTCCACCCGGACACCCCGTATAAATATCTTGGCATGCAAGTCGCCCTCTCGGGGGACTGGACCGTGCAAAAGCACGCTTCTATTCAGCAAGCAAGGGACAGGATCCAAGCCCTGCTTCACTCCCCTTTAACGAGCGGGCAACAAGAAGAAGTTCTTCGCACTGCAGTGATAGGGCAACTCAGATACGCCCTCCCTCTGGGGATTTCCCCCGTCAAAGAAATCGAAGATCTGGACGCGATTATCGGAGGGGCGTTCAAGCTCCTCAATGGGTTGCCAAGAGGCACTGCGAATTGCTACACGGCACTCCCGAAACTTTCCTACGGGTTGGGACACGCGCCGCTGCTGGCCACATACGCGCAGAGTGTGGCGAGCGCCCTGCAGATGGCCACCGCCACTAGAGAGGACCTCCGGGAAAAGCCGAGGGAAGTGTTTAGGGAGAACGAAGCCTTTCACGAAAGGCATATCTCCCAACCCAGTGCCACCACGAGGGGGCTGGTCAGATACCACTACAACCGCAGGCAAGGGCAGGCAGAAGGCACCACTAGAGCCGGGGACCTCGACAGGTGCTGCACCGCCAGGCAACTTGCGGCGCTGCGTGAGCACGACGTCCTACTTACGGGGTCGGGACCGCTCTTGGCGGACCTGATCAATACCTAACACGGGATTATCTCCAAGCTGGCGTCCGCGCTCAGAAAACCGTTCCCAAGTGCACTCGAGGGCAGACACAGAACGATTATAGACAAAGACACGGGGGACGTGAGCATGAGGGTCTATGCGGTACAGGACACAGCGGAAGTTCCACTCAGTCTAGCCACGCTGCTACCGCTCCTCCCCCACGTGGAAGAGGGATTATTCTACGTGGCTCAGGGGGGCACTCGTGCGTGCAGCCTCAGGGATGCGAAGGCAAAGGTCCCAAACAGATTCCAAGGACGCATGCGGACCTTCATGCTCATGCTGTACCCGTATATCTACGAGGGGCTTGCTGACAAACCCAATGACGCGCAATTTTGGGACAACCCGGAGAACAGGGCCCTCAAATCTCAGTTCGCGCTCCCCCAGGAGGCCCTCAATGCAGGGCACATATCTTATGGGGATTAGCCGGCCCGGGGCCGAGAGCAGCGCCCAAAAAGAGCTCCGGGCCGAAAGCGGGCCGGTCGATTTTTCATCCTTAAGTATGGAAAACATTTGAAAATTAGCAAAAACACGTGTTTTTGTTGATTCCGGGCCGAGTCATTCTAGGAAGATATGTGCCATTGCCTCCAATGCCACAGCAGGGCCAAAGGGAATGGAAACCACCACCACAAGTGAGGAAGACCCGACCGCACAGGGACATGGCTTCCACCCCTCCCAAACTAAATGGGGTCCCAAGGTCGTGGCATGCGGGGAGGAGAGCCCCCCACGGCCTCCATGCAAGCCACGAAGGCTCTGAGACTGTCGACAAGAGACTATGACGAAAGGGATGCGGAAGACCATGAAGACACTTACAAATGCCGCGATATCGGAGTCACGACTACCCTGGCTAGGGGCCTAGAGGCGAGGATTATGGTGTTGGACCCCGCAGGCTTACGGTCCAAAGCCAAAAGAGCCCTCACAGCCCTACGAAAGGCAGCCAGAGCAGGGGCGAGACTCACGGAGATGGAAGCAGCGGCCTACAGAAGGGACCTGAAAGGAAACCAAGTTGAGGGTACCGCCGCGGACATGCTCATGACGGGAGGAGGAGGCCGAGGGCCGAGGGCCCAACAAGCGGGGGTCCCCCGTCACAGAACGGAGGGGGTCTTCTCGGATACCCGAGGCCGCGAGGCCTGGCTGAGCTCAATACAAGTGGAGACTCACATCCTACACACTACGAACCTTGCCACGGTGTCGCTTCACCAGACAAAGCTCGCGGACGCCCTCAACGGGACTCTGTTCGGACAGTCGAGCCAATACAACACACAGATGCGCAACACGATTGAGAAGGTCCGCACCGGGGGATATTCCTGCTTTGTCCTGACTTGCGATGACAGCCACTGGAACGTCCTCCTCTTCGGAAGAAACGGCGACCACGGGGTCACGGTCGGTCTACCTCTACGACCCCATGGGTGGGGGGGGACGAGCGCCTTCTGACAGCACTAAGGCAGTGGGAAGGGCCGCCGGACTGGCCGCCGATCACCATGTCGGTATCCAACATGGGTATCACGCACCAGAGAGACGGGTACCAATGCGGGATCTGGGTCTGCTACATGGTTGATGAATGGCAGGAGTGGAACAGGTCCGCTACAGGGGCAACATGCGTGGGACTCCTGGATCAGACAACACGGCCCCCCCGAGGCACTCCAATATATCCGGGACTTGGGGGGTTATTACGATGAAAAAATACAGGGTCCGATCGTCACGTTAAGATTTATACAATTCTCAATAAATTTTCTCTAAGAGTATAATTCCCGTGTATAATCACGCTTTCTGTCCACTGTGCCCCCAAGATGCTTGTGTGTCCACCATGCCCCTGCATGCGTGTTCCGTCCACTCATGCCCGAAGATGCTTGTGTGGCCACCATGCCCCCGTATGTGTCTTCACAAAGGCCCCCACATGCGTGTGTGTGTCCACAGCGTCTCCCCACATGCGTGTCTCTGTTTCACCTCTCGCCCAAGATGCTTGTGCAACCACCATGCCCCCCATGCGTGTGTCTTCATAGTGCTCCCCCCCGGATGCGTGTGTGTCCACCATGCCCCCCGTATGCGTGTCTTCACAAAGGCCCCCCGCGTAGCGTGTGTGTCTACTGTGCCCCCCCGGATGGGCAAAAGGTTTTCTAGATTAATTATGGTCTTATAACTGGGAGATTTCCTAAGAGTGCAAAAGCTGGAGTCATTCTTCCAATCCCTAAAACCCCCTCTGCACCATGCACTATAGATAATTCCAGACCCCTCACAATGTTGGAAACAGGTCTTAAACTATTTAATACAATAATTGCTAACCGTCTCAAAACAATACTCAACACCCACCCCATTCTCTTCCCCATTCAAGATGCCTTTCTTCCGAATAAAAACATAGATGACTCACTCCAAATTTCGAATGAAGTAATTTCGGATGCCAATGAGGATGCTTAACGAGAATAACACCACCCCCACTAAAGACATTTCCAAAATAACACCTAAAGCTTTCACTGCTTCTAGAAGCAGAGAACTCCTGGGTCTCCAAGCCTCTCCAGCACGTTTATTTAAACTGGGGAAAATCGAAACTGAAAACTGCCCCTACTGCCAACAGAATACAAAATGCACCTTCGAACACATCCAACTTGAATGCTCAGGACATAATAATAGTTTGTATAGTCTTAGAACAACCCAGGATGCCGAACTAAGGAAAATCATTGCTGAAGAAATCTCAGAAAAGCCTAAACTACTAAACCCTGGAAAAGGTACCACATACATCAAAACACAGCCATCGAAACTTTTTCCACTTGCTGACCTAAGACATCAGGAAATGAATGAGGAACTATACTTACACGCTCTCCCGGAAGCTAGCATGTACCGACCATCAAGTTCAAAAAAGAATACCATTGCTGTGACCGCTCAACCCGAAGTGGACCATGTCACGGGAACAGTTAAATATCCCGAACTCCAATATGTCCAAAAGAAAGAGTTTTGGAAACTTTTGGCCTGGCACCGCCTTTCCAACAAAGCAGTCCCATGCTCACTTGCGGAGTACTCGAATAGGGCACACGATATCCATGAAGCACTCAATGCATGTAAGTTTGAATCGGGAGATCCTAAAAACTGCTACGCAATCAGAAGAAGCCTATTAGATATTTTGGTGGATGACAGAAACCTGGACAAAAACGGTTGTGAACTTTTCTCCAACCCACTAAATGCCCACCCTAGAATTCACTCGAGAAGATGCATACCTACCACAAGAATGAAAAAAAGCCCTCGGGCCCTTCTGCCATCATGGGAAAATTGGCTTTGATGGTCTCGCTTGGGATGCCTACGTGGACCCGATAACAGGCATTGGCAGAATCGTTTATGGAAATCCCCCCTTCGATGGGAAAGATAAGGGCAAATCTTCGGCGGTTATGACTACCTTGGAAATGGGACATAAAGCGGCCAACACCGTCCCTGGATTTTCAGGAACATGGATTCTTCCGCTGTCTGAGAGTGCTGCTGCTGCTGCTGCTGGTGGTGGTGGTGGTGGTGACGCTGGTGTAGAGGGGTTGGATTCTGGAGCCGACCCCTCTGTGCTCATATAACCAGTGACACGCCTTTGACTATTCCTTTCCCGAGCCAATCGCCGTGCCTCGCGTTCTGTGGACTGGACAGCGGCGACGCTCAACTCCGCTTCACCCTCCGTGGTCAAGTACTGCGTTAATGCTCAACGAGTGGGGCAAAGGAGGTGTGTCCTTTCTCAGCGCAAAGCTCGTTCACCAGCAGGATGCAGGCTTAATTCAGGCTGGTTTAGGCCAGTGCACTGAGTGCCGGTGGATTCACACCGTTCTGAACAAGCAGGAGGGCGAGACGCGTATAACCAGCGCAGGCCCAAGGGCCCAACAATATGTCTCGGCGCTCTGAATCAGCAGCAGATGCAGAATATTCGTGTGAGAAAGGCTTAAAGCTGAGCCAGTGTGCTGAGCACCCCTGGATTAGCCGAGCCACTGTTCATCAAGAGCACAGAGGCTGTCAAGGGAACTCTTTCTCAGCCAAAGTACCAGGAACAACGTAACTACGCAGAGCTGGGGGCTAAGCCAGTGTGCTGAGCACCCCTGGATTCGCAACACCACTGCTCATTAAGGGTCCAGAACGAGTTGCCATGGAAGTTCGTTCTCAGTCCAGTAAGCAAGAGTGCAGGTCGCTACGCAGAGCTGGAGGCTAAGCCAGTGTGCTGAGCACCCCTGGATTCGCAACACCACTGCTCATTAAGAAGGTAACCGGTGTCATAAGGGCCTCACCATCAGCTGCCAGGTACCGTAGGAGAGCTAAGAGAGTTTTAGCAAACATCTGTAGGTGCTCCAAAAATAACCAGCAGCACTCCAGGCTGAGCCAGTACTCAAATCAAGTCTGAATCCACCACGAGATATCTCTGCCAGAACAGTAGATAATATATATGAAGCTGACTCACTTGCTGCCTTCAGGGCTGATGCCGCTGCTAATTCTCTTGTGAACACACTCCTGCTTCAGGCTTAGGCCAGTACACCAGGGGTGTCCCTGGATTAACCGTCAGACAGGGTGGCACTGTCAGGGAAACCGTAGGGTGTAAGGCCACTCATACAGGTAGCAACTCACTGCTGATCCGCTTCTAATTAGTCAGCCCAGGCAGATGCCGCTGCTAATTAGCTTCTAGGTCGCACACTTGCCTTTCGGTTAGGCCAGTACACCAGGGGTGTCCCTGGATTCACTTCAGACAAGGTGGTCAACTAGAGGGACCGCAGGAAAATAACTGCTCATTAAGGTGGTCATTCACCGCTGATCTGCTCTGTCGCTGCCGCCGCCCAAGCTGATGCCGTGCTGATTAGCTTATCAGTGAAGCAAACCTGCCTACAGTTAGGCCAGTGCACCTTGGGTGCCCCTGGATTCACTGTAGAACAAGGTGGTAAAGCTGGGCATATTGCAGGATAATAAAAGGCCGCTCATTAAGCAGTAAATTCAGTGCTGATTCGCTGCCGCCGCCACTGGTGACCTTTTCTCGTGCAAGTACCGCCAAGTATAGGAAAGAAGAAGGGTCCGCCAGTGCACCTTGGGTGCCCCTGGAGTCGCCTGACTTCCGAATCCGCTGTCACAAACTGCTGTTAACTTCTCGCCAGAGGGTCTCTACTTCCGAATTAACACTGAAATAAAAAACCGCTCCGCGCAGGACATTATTGTTTTGTAAAAGAATAAAAACAGCAGTAAAATACATTCATCAAAAGATCGGTATGATAACCAAAAGTACGAATTATTGTACAAAACTGTGAGCAGAACTGTTTTAGCGGTCTAGCACTGGCACGCGAACAGCCACCTAGCACTTGCGAGAGCAAAACAATAACGAGTCCACTAATCCTGACCTACGGTCAGAGCTTACTTATATCTCGATTCTCTGTCACATCTCCCAAAACTGTAACAGGCTTCCGCCCTGAAATCTTCATCTAGCCAATGGAAAGTCAGTATTCCATGCCAGCTTTAACAATGTTACCGTTTACCACATTCTGACTGACACGTCAGTGGCAAAGTAGTAACTGTCATATCATCTTATCACTTCATGGTCACCCGATAATGACCATATCTTCTCTGGCAGGTCTACACTTCTCGAGCAGTCATCTTACGCGAGGCCGGTCATACTTATCATATCTATCACGCCTGTCACCAGCTGGACAAACCCGGCGCGGTACCATGGGAAGTCGGCGTTTGTTACACCCTGACTGGGAGTCGTAGTGCAGGCCCCTATGACAGATATTTAGGTAGCCAACTCTGGGCTGATGACTGACCCGTAAGTTCGTGCTGTGACACACCGAGTGTCACAGGTAGCTAGGTCCGAGACCGTTCCGACTTCGAGACCGTTCCGGGTATATCTAGTTGAGGATTTATTTTCTTAAGAGAGTTTATCTATTAGTTCCAGGACTGTCTGATATCCGTGAACCGGGATATTCCAGTACCTCTTCCACTTCCGTGACGTCACGGTGACCAGTCATGACGCGGGCATTCCATGCCGGATGCCGTCAGACTTTGTTGGAAACAGCGGCTCGGGCAGTGGGGACCCGCTGCCGACGGTGAAACAACGGATCACTAGACTCAGATAATAGACAATATATATTGAGTCTAGGTCACTAGCTGTACACCGAGAATGACACACTGGATATGACACCTGACTGTACGAACTAGTCAGGCTGTCATTTCCGGCACACCACCTCATTTGAGGTGCACAGCTTGTGACAGCACACCACCCTAGCTACTAGAGTTTACTGAAAGAAATGTAAGCTGTTAACTGTAGGAGCTAGCTACGGTCTCAAAATGTGCGAAGTGCTAAAGCATAAATTGCATGCTAGAATGAGTCGTGAGCAACGAGGTAAAAAGAATAACACGTCTCCGATCAAAATTCCTCTTTGCCAGCTAGTGGTCAGCAATGCGATTCAAGGAGCTGCCGGTCTGCATGCTAGGATGAGCCACCATCATAAATAAAGCCCTGCCGGTCGATTAATTTAAGCTTGAGGTATGTCGCACCATGAAAGGATCTACCGCCTACATGCGTGCCAACTCGTAAAAGCATCTCGCAAATGGTCAGCGGCCATAAAGTAAAGGCGCTGAAGTAATAATCCCAGCTACAACAAGCGGTCAACACTCCATAGTGAAACGTTCTGCCTGTATGTTTAAAGAAAATCTAATAATCATCGGAGGAGTACTCCTCGCCATCACACTCGTCAAAATGCTCGACGAATTCCTCTCGCGCACCACCATGCTCGAGAGAATCATAGGCCCCTGACTCCCAGTCAGCCCACTCCTCAGGGGTGTATTCTTCATCTTCTGACACCGGAAAATTCTCGTTTTCAAACTCTATGATTCCCCTGTTCCCCCTCCAAATCGTCTTCAGACTCATCGTAGTACCCAAGTGGGTATTCCGATTCATCTTCGCTCTCACTGTCTTCACAAACTGCATGAACGTTCTGCCCAGAGAGAATCATAGAACGCGAATCCGCAGAATGACAGAAGTGACGCTCGACACGAACAGGAAGAGCCTGTCGTGTGAGCCTACGCGTACTGGAGGAGCCAGTCGCGGGTCTGGTGGTCGTGATCTGTGACGAAACAGATTGGGTTTCCAAAATCGCGTACCCATTGCCAACGCCCTTTTCACAAAAAGTTACGGCCGGAATCAAAGAAGAATCGGACGCAGCACCACCAACTGCTGCGTCCCTTGAGACAATGAGATTCAAAATAACCGGCTTGAAAGTCGCTGGAGGCTGCGGTAATATCTGAGAAGCACTTCGAAAATGAGCGAGCGCCCTAGCTTGGGCTTGGCACAAAGAAATGAGCTGAGCGCGTTTCGAAATAGAAACCTTCTCTAATTTCTCGTCACACGATAACAAAAGAGCATGAAGTTCTCCATCGGACAAAACATCTACGAGAGCCATCGCGGAAAAATGATCCGTCGAAGAAAGCGAACGCGCGAATAAAAATGCCGATACCACACCTGCCGTAGATTCCCGTAACTGCTGGACCGTCCAAGCGAAAGCGAAAATCAGATCCCGTAGGCCGCGAGAAAGATGGCTGAGCTCAATATAAAGATAGAGCAAATACGAAATAAAATTTACGCTAAAATCACAATACGCAAGCGTAAAGTGGGTCCATAACCTGTCAGATATATAGTGCCGATTATATATTGTGGTGGTAGAATACAGAATGCTTTCACTTAAGATAACATAAGAAGTCCCTTAGAAAGAGTGAAGCTCGGCTTAAGCCGGGAACCCTAAACCTGTGACACCCGTACTGTACGGAGTACTAGTACAGACAAAGGACTGTGACACACACGGGGTGTCACATCCAACAGGGTAGGCGTAACGGCAGAACGCGCGGAGAGGCGAAACGAGCGTGGGGCACTTGCAGATGTCGTCGTGGTCGAAGGTGTCCGGAGCACCAGCCCAATATACGTAAACCAGCGGGATCAGGGCAGGTAAAATAACGTAGATGAACATTGCCAAAATCGAGCAATAGCAACGCGCGGTGCCCATGACTCGCAGCCGCAAAGAACGTCTACCGCAAAGCCATGTCCCAAATCCTAGTCGCACCCAAACGCGCAAGTGCGCACCACCTCTTCAAGCGGCTGCTCAGCCAATCATGGCCAAGATAGCAAGTGGAATAAAAGCGTGGATGGGGCCACGACCTACCGGAATATCCTAGTTCACTAGATATCAGAGGTCCCGAACTGTGTGTGGATAAAACTGTCAAGATAAATAAACCCTAAGCTAGATATACCCGGAACAGTCTCGGACGGTTTCGGAGTCTAGCCTACCCGTGACACGGCGTGTGTCACAACACGAACCTATAGATCAGTCAGCAATCCAGTGTTGGCCTAGGAGTCTGTCATAGGGGCCTGCACCGGGACTCCCGGTCAGGGCTGCCTATACAGATTTCAGCACGCTCAACCGAAAAATAGCGCGGAAATGAAATAAAATTCTACTCTAAAATTCAGCTCACGCAAACGTGAGAGGGACCATAACCTGCTGGAAACAGCGGCTCAGGCAGTGGGGACCCGCTGCCGACGGTGAAACTACGGATCACTAGACTCGGATAATAGACAATATATATTGAGTCTAGTGATAGAACAGGTGAAAATAGGTATATATTTGTGTGAATATATATATAACTATTTCACTGCAACAGGAACTCAGAAGGCAGTGATGGGGAAACCGGTGATAACAAAACTGATAGAAGAATTACGGGAGTGAGCTTTCTAGCAGGTGAGTGTCATACGGTGACACACGACCAGTGACACACGCAGCAAGGGGTGATACTAGGAGAAGCTGGACCCCCATATAGTGGGGGTGGATTTCAGCTTCCCCGTGACACCACCTCACCCCGAAGGTGTGAGTGGCCATGCGAGAGCAAGGAAAACCCTAAGCCCTAACCCAATGTCAATTTAGTGTCCAGGCCGAGGGGGCCTTTTCCAACCCAGCTAGAAGCACATCCGTGCATGGGCGCTGCCTAGGCATCTAAGAGACATATAAACAGGCTAGGCGGGCTAGTCCCGCTCTACGGTCTTTGTACATCAAGGCAAGCATCTACAAGCCGCGACGTGATTGCGGAATGGCGGCGGCGGAGTTCTCGATTGCAGAAGTCCTCGAGCGCCACGAAAACGATGAATCAGCCAATGCCCACGCGGTGCCAAAGCCAAAAGCGGCCTGGCACCACCAGAGCGAATGCGTCGTTGAAGAGGGGATAGGGAGGTGGAAGGTGGAAAATGCGGTGAGGGAACGTGATCGAGGCCATGGGGAGGAACTCGAAAGGGATGATGGAGAGGGGGGAAACGGTCGTGATAGCACCACCAGACACCACCAGATGGCGACCACTGGGGGCATAAGGCGAAGGTGAGGGAAGTGGCGAGACGAAGTCGCGGAAGTCATTGGTCTCGTCGTTGTCGTCCAGGATGTTGTCGTCGTCGGATTGGTGCCTGGTGCGCAAGCACCACCAGGCACCACCAGAACATAACCAGCGGTAAAAGGATGTCGATGCACTCGGAGAGAGAGCAACGCTGAACGAACAGCGGCCATACGTGCACGCTGACGTTTAGTGGACATGACAGCTCCAGCCAGGTGTCTGCAGAATTCTGCGAACCCCAAGATAGGGTTCCCAAGCGAAACGGTATCTTCTCGAAAAATCAAGCGAATTGGACGATCGAAAGGTCAAATTGGGGCAGTTTTTGACGAGGAAAACGGTGGTGACGTCAAAAATGCCGTACGGTAAAGCGGTCCCCCGGCAGCAGAGGCGCTGCTGGCCAGAGTGTAGAAGGATTCTTAAAAAAAATGACGGAGTGCACCAAAATGCACGAAAGCTGACGGAGACGGTGCGCGGGATACCAATCACAGTCGGTTGGCAAGCCACGAAAGACGGAAGCGGCAAAAAGAACGGAGACGGAAAGGGACTCGCCGCTTTTTACGGTGCGGATCAAGCCGCGATAGCTGTGATGTCAACAGCTGACGGAAACGGTGCGCGGATTCCCAGTCACAGTCGGTAGGGTAAACCACGGTTAACGGAAGCGGCAAAGGGAACGGAGACGGAAAAATTGCCGCTGATACGGTTCGCAGTTGAATTATGCTGCGATGTTGACGGTAAAAAAAACGGTGTTGACGGTTTGTAGAATCGGACGAACCGAAGCGAGCCGAACCAACCGGAATCACCACTCACGTGAAGTGGGACCCATAACCTGATAGAACAGGTGAAAATAGGTATATATTTGTGTGAATATATATATATATATAACTATTTCACTGCAACAGGAACTCAGAAGGCAGTGATGGGGAAACCGGTGATAACAAAACTGATAGAAGGATTACGGGAGTGAGCTTTCTAGCAGGTGAGTGTCATACGGTGACACACGACCAGTGACACACGCAGCAAGGGGTGATACTAGGAGAAGCTGGACCCCCATACAGTGGGGGGGGATTTCAGCTTCCCCGTGATCTAGGTCACTAGCCGTACACCGAGAATGACGCACTGGATATGCCACCTAAGTGTACGAACTAGTGTCATTTCCGGCGGACTTTACACTTTTGAGACTCTGTCTCACCCACCACGGTTCAGGTTGTCACAACGCGACCAATCAAAACTCAGGAAAGTCGTACTGCCGGATTCATCGGAACTCCGTCCCGAGGAAAAATCCCCAGTGAGCAAAAACCAAAAATTCTCAGAAAAAATCGTCCGGCCCTCGGCGGGCCTCGGGCTCAATTTTTCAGGGTCAGAAATTCCCTCCCCCGTACTTCATAATTGCGAAATAAATTTCTCAATTATGTATTATCCAGACGCACTTTTTTTGAAAACAAATACAAAGCTTTTTTACTTTTTCTCCGCTTGAGACCAACCTTTACCCTTTTCCCGTGCATATGTTTTGAAGCAACATCGCAATACGGTAGCAAACATATGCATCCGCGAGAAAAATTCCATAACATGTTGTAGTGCGAGGTAGTGCGGAATCAATTAATGCGTTTATATACGATGGTATTTGTATGTAAGTGGAGTGCCCTTCTCCCCTGACATGTTGTGTTCTTGAAGCACGCCCTTATATTCTCAAAATGTCGAGGCGTGAAAATTATGATATAATTTTGAAGATGTTTTCAAGTTTTTGAACAATTTGAATCTTTGAATTCAAAACTTGTTTGGCTGGGTCTTGGATTTGGGAGTCGGACTTTGCGTCAAGAGACCTCTTTCGAGTAGTTTGCGTCAAGAGACCTCTTTCGAGTAGTTTCAGCCAGACTCTTGTTCCACAAGAAAAACGATTTGCGATATTGTCTTGGAGACATCCTGTTATTGCTGGAATATCGTTTTCTCTTATCAGATGTTCTTTTGAAGGGCCAGCTATGTTTAGCGGCGACACGAAAACTCACAGGCGATGTAACGCGCTAAAAGAACGTGAGGAGGTCGTTTTTTGTGTCGTGATACGCAACCACCCTTGGCTTCGTTTTCATCATAAAGTTTTTAGATATATCTCCCTTCTTCGGCTTTAACGAACGGATACTTCCTTGCGAAAGGCGAGTCACCTTTTCGAGCCTCTGCTGTTGATTCTCTTTCAGACGTTCATTTTGTCCCGAGAGCCTCTGTTTCCTGCGTACTGATCGCATGTTCCGTGCCCTATTTCTCACTTTATCAGAGGTGATGGCATCTCTCCCTAACGACACGAAGGAGCAATGGGAAGGCGGGGCACCTAAATGGGACACTGCCGGGCCGCGTGCTGGAGTCGCCCTTGCTCCCTTAGTATTCCCAAATGGTGAGCGCTTAGCTGTCGTATTGCCTTTGTGTTGAATCAAGCGCCGTAATATGATGTGAAATCTCGCGCGATTCTCGCGTAAACGACATCGATTCCTTTTTGTAATACTTTACAGTGAACGTGTGGCTAATGGCGGTAAATGCTTTCTCGTTGCGTCAGGTACAACCACACCTACTTTAAGCGGAGAGATGGAAACGGTCTATGAGATTAGCCCGAGGTCTGATGCGACTAGCCCAAGGTCAGAGGTGGTTGTGGCCGGCCTGTTATCCGAGGAGACTAGCCCAAGGTCAGTGGTAATTGTGACTGGCCCAGAGTCAACGTCGACAAGCCCGGCGACCCTTGACAACACAGCTGAGGCAAACGAATCAAGTCTAAGCCTGGTGCTTTTCGAGGTGGATGCCCGCGAAGCCGATGTCGAACACACGCAGGAAGCAGAGAGTGACGAGCCACGTCACACTTCATGGGATTTGAAATCTGGCACGGTCGTCACCTGCGAATTCAACGAAACTGGATATCATAACCCTGAGGAACAACATGAACTGTTGTGGGATACTACAAAGCATCTGATGAAAACTGGATTCCAACGCACTCTGCAGACCAAAAATTTTGTTCTATACTCGCGAGACGAGGATGGCATTGAGTCGAATGTCGCGCAGCGTTTGGATCGCTTTCATGAGGTTCTAGAAGACAGCGAACTGGTAGACCAATCTCCGGCTGCTCGAAAGTTTCTGGCCTCGCCAGTTTACGCGTACCTGGTGAACACCAACGCACGGCTTCACAAGTGCGTTTCACCCCCGGCACATTGTTTTGTTTCTTTGTCCCGTTGCGCGTTCCTACCGGTGTCTTCATCTCTTGGACCTTTCGAAAATCGGGACTCGCTTGGAAGTCCACGTTCAGCCGAAAGGTTTTCAGCGATCCTAGCAGAGCCTGTTTATTTTGAAATAGGACACAGGGGCCGACATATGTTGAACTAATACCTATTGTGCCAACCCGTACGCCTATCTCGAAATCTTTGCAGGATAGAAGACCCTTTTGCGGAGTCGAAGCTGTCTCAGCGCAGACAGAGGCATGCAAGTGGCAGTACTTCTACAGGAAAGTCGCCCGCGAACTCAGGCTTTGGCAAAATCAGACAAGTGGTGAATGTAGCAGGGACACTGGGGTCGTCCGTAGCAGGGTCTCTTGGCTCTGTTTTGTCGCCCCATTTTGCAAGAGAAGAAACGCCCGAAGAGGACCTTGGCGAGCTTCTTTCAGACTGCATACTGCCGGCCTTCGTGACAGGTGTTCCAGTCGTCGGTCAAAAGCACGACGCTCCGATTGTTATTCTGGCTCGTTCGATTTACGAAGTAGAGCTTGGCTTGTGTGTGCTCTGCCTGGCCGGAGGCTCTCCCAACGCTTTGTCGTGCAGCAGCTTATTCTTTGCAACTGGCTGGCGCCTTCACGTGCTGAATCATTTAAGCCCCGAGCCACTATCCGATTTTGAAGGATCAAGCCTCGAGGAGGTTCTGCAGGTGCTCCATCTGAGAAGTTGCTCCGCCCGTTTATGCCTTCTTATGTTGGAGAGGAATCATTCCAGCGAAGAATATTCTACCAACTGTAACTCTTTGTGTGAGTCTTCTGTTGAGCTCTACGGCTTGTGACAGGTGAAACGCATTTTGTGGAATAGGCACACTCTGTTCAAGGCAAGCCTTTGGGCGTATTAGGCGTAAGCATGGCAGACAATCTTTTTGGCAGCCCTCTCTCTGTGTCTTTCTGCCCAGGTCCGACTGAAACGACTCAGATATGCACTGATGTAGGTAAACAATTTTGCTGGTGTTCTGCAGTTTGCTGGAAGCTAATATTTTTTGTTCTGCGTATTGCCATGTGCAGGGTCAGTGTTCGACAGCATTATATGACAGATATGCGACTCTTTTCACGTCCTTACTCCTTGCCCGCAAACACGGTGCAGCCAATTACTTATTGGTGGCGCAGGTATTCTGCTTCAGCATATTTATAGACACCGGGATAAAAGTCCTTGAACCTGATCGTTTTGATTTCACTGCTTCACTGCTTCGAGAGGAGCGGCTTTTCCTTGCAGTGCAGTTTGCAGTTCAAGATGCTGAAGGAAGCTTTACAGACAGAGAACATCTCAAGCTTGCCGTGCATGGTCCTCGTTTGATTTTGAATCTTTGGCTTGCTCGTATATCCTGGCACTCTCTCCGGAACGTGTTCTGAGCAGATCGGAACACAGAGTTGCACGTGTGTGCTCGGAGAAAGCCCCGCACCTCACTTTCTCCATCCGTCCGGTGTTCGCAGGATGAGTGCAGGGATGTGACCTCACAGACTTCCCCGAAACTCGACATTCTGAAAACACTTGAAAAGGCAACTCTGGGGTTCCTTAAACTTACCTTGAAGTAATTCCGGCCGCCACTCCCCTCCCACCCCGAAGGCGCTTGGGCAGGTGCTCTCGGCCGTTATCCGCGACTACCAAAGTCGTGCGTGGTTCGGGAGGCCCCCCCTGAGCCTTGAACTCTATCGGTCTCTCGCTGTTCCCCTTTCAAACTTTTCAGCTGTCCACATTCCAACTTTCCTGTCACCGCTAACTTACAATAGAAAGTTCGGATCATGGAGCATAGGGAGGTTCTTGTGCAGGGAGCACCTTCTCAGTCACCTCGATTCGTAGATGGCTCGTACTTAGCCTTGGCCAAGAATCACGTGTGGCCACATCCGAAGCGTGCAGATCGGTGTCTGAAAGGCCGGCGTGTGTGTGGGTGAGTTACAGGGATATGGCTCCTTTGATTGAGAGCGAAGAGCAGAAAGTGCAGCACAAACTAGCGGAGAGTCGGACATTTGTGCCACACTTCGTGGCTGAGAAGGGGTTGAAGCTATCGGACACTAGATCATGGATGATGCCTGTGCGCTTTCTCACGAAGATTGAGGTGAAGTCTTCGATTGCACGGCTCGTAGCCTCCTGCCATTCTGCCCCGATGTATGGCGCATCAGGCCCCTGCAGGCCTCCCTAGCGGGGTTTGAAGCTTTCTCCCTCGCCCGCAATTTGGCGATTCATCTCTTCATCCCTTCGCAAGGTTGCTCAGTGTGATAGTGTATTGGACGCTGGACCTATTGACATTCTTGCATCTGCTCACTGGGAGAAGTAGCAGCGTCCTCGTTTGGACTGAGTCTTCGCACTCTCGTACGAGTTTCTTTTGGCTAACCCGGTTCTTTCTCCCCGACAAGACTCTTCGAATTTGGGCAACATTTCGCAACCTTGGGAAGTGCAAGGGGCAACACTCGCACGGAGGCCGAATCTTACTTGGAATTTAGCTGCTTTGACACACGTGAGCTTTGACTTGCAGCGTTTCTTTGAGAGATGAGCTTGACTTGTGCCTATGGGATACGCATGAAACAGACGCCTCTAAAATTGGAGGAAGCCAGTAAGAAAGACGAGGACGAGGAAGGCGAACTGGGACTGTTTCGTCTCGCTACTTTTGGCCGGTCAGCGAAAGATTCCCAAAGAGTGCACCCCGTGGGAGATTCCTCGACTCATAACTCGTCCCCCACGGAAATTCCCGTGGACAGGCCGCAATTCGGAGAGGTACGCGGGGCCGGAAGTGCTCCAACAGTTGGGAAGTGTGGCTCTCGTTGCTTTTGAGTGCTTGTGCTGCTTTAGGCATGAACATGGATCGGTGTTTGCAATAGGTTTCAAACAAAGAAGCTATTGAGGAAACAGAGAGCAACAAGGCTGCAAGCGAGCCCGAGGAGGAAGATGCCAACATGGCTACAACCTGGGAAGTCATCGCCTTTACATTTTTATGGCTGTGGGAATTTGAATCCTCCAACGCTCTTGTATGCTTTGGCGCTGTATCCTATCAGGTGAGCTCATTTCTTTCAACTATTCCTACAGCAAATGGACGATGGCAAAGCTTGCATCGGGTGTGCAGTGCGCGCAGGGACGCGTGGCTTCAGTCAGATGCGCATGGTGTGCTTGGCAGTGTTGTTTTGCCGTGGCGCTATTCATATCGAGATAGCACTTCAGCAAACTTTTTGCCGAGTGTGTTTGCGTACGCCGTTGTGATGAGCGGCCACAATCATATATAGATAGAAAGCTAACGGTCACACAGAATTACGCACAGAGATTCTAGAAATCTCATGAGAATTCTGTGTCTGCTGCCTGTTGCATAGTGAACTGCAAATGACAGGGTGACAATGCGAATCCCTGGTTGAGCATTTGGGGGGGCATGAATGGGGGGGGCGCAGGCAGCATTTGCAGCTACACAAATTCTTCTTGTCAACCTTTTGGTTTCTGAGGAGGTGGTGGGCAATGGCGAGGATGTGTCACCTGACTTTATGCTGATGTCATGTTACGTCTTAGCTCTGTTAGTGAGCTCCATGGCGAACATCAGGGTGATGCCATTGCCCACTGATACCCCCTTGCAGTGGCATGCCTTCCCCGTGCTTGTGCGCCCCACTGCATCTGCAGGCCACACATTTGGAAGGCGCAGTGGGCGTTGGCACTTTATTCCCGGGGTTATTGCCTTTTTGGCCACCCACCAATGTCTTTGCCCAAAGCTTTGGAGAATGACATTTGCCTGGTCTTTGATTGGTTGCAGTCGCAATATGTGCTAGCCAACGCGCTGCCCTCTGGAGGAGGCTTCATCCCAGCAGTGCAGCACATGTACGTGGTGCACGTCTGCAACCTCTCGCAGACATACCTCGATACTATTCCCAAAGCAGAGATTCAGGCGTGTTGGCCCTGTCCTCCCCCTGCCTTCTCTTGGACTCTTCTTCCCTGCCTCCCCTCCACTGTTCCAGTCTTTAGCACAGCGTGCCGGGCGTTCGGCTTTGGAACGTGCCTCTGCCCCGATGTGAGATCAGCGCATGGGGGCTACAGTCGGTGATCGAGAACAGCGTGACGCAAATGAACCTGAACATCGACGCTTTGTTCTTCCTGATGCTGGCGATCGGGCAGCTAACCTCCGTGCTGGCCGTGTTGTTTGTGATCTTCCCCCCGATGGCGCTTCTCGTGCTGTGCCTGCTGCCGATCTTTGCGCTGATCAGCCGTGGCAAGAGTGGACAGGTGCGCCGTGTTGCAATTGATCAATCCGGAAACATCACAGCTGTCTTCGATCACAGCAAGGCTCAGTTGAAACCCATCTGTTCTAACCTGGAGCATCCACAGGAAGGCTGGCTAGGGGATCTCACTTTGATTCATGGTTCTCTGAGCATTGTGATCTTCAAAACCCTAAGAACAGGCGCTTGGACATGCCTGTAGCTCTTCGATGTGCACAAAACCTAAAGAACAGACACTTTATTGCACCTGTGGCCCTTCGATGTGCACAAATGAATATCCTTGTCTGAATATGTGGCGACTCGTTCAATTCCTCAGCGAGTTGAGTGCATCGAAGGGTAAACGTACCACGCAGCATTTGCTTACGATTATGTCCAGGGAAATCATGAATTTACACGCATGAATTGATCTTGCCTCACGCTGTTGAAGGGCGAGGCTGGCGAAAAGGGTCCAGTGATTGTGTGGGGGCACAAAAACACGTATTAATGTTATCATAATATATAATGATCGTATGTATATGATTATTATCATTTTATGATCTGTTATCATATAATGATAACAAATTCACATTGTGCTATCATTATGCATTGGGACCATATCCGGCTGTGCGTCAGGCGGGCAAGCAGGGAACGCAACGCCTGTTCCGGGGTGTCAGTCGAGCCCGTCAGAAGACCTTCGACTTCCACTCGCATCAGCTCTGAGACAAAGCGATTCTTATCGAAATGCATCCACATTGCCGTCACAGAGCAAAGTCGTATTCCTAGCTAAAAGAAACGCTTCTATGGTGTTTCCTTTGCACTCGGCACTCCGGGCATCCTTGAGCAGCCAATAGCTTTTCCCACACCTCGTAGGCGAATGGGAAGGCTGTATTGTAAATCCTAAAGTGTTGTTTCGAAAAGGTGAGACTTGCATGGGCGACATCTCAAGAGGGGTGCTGTGCTGCAGGGATTGGTGCTTCCCTAGACGCGTGCTCGCCTGGAGTCTGGTTATCCTCACCATTGGCGAGTAGGCGTTCTGTGGGGTGCTCGTCTGTGATAGGCAGGAATGGGAAGGAAGAAGCACGCAACCGCGGTTTTCAGGAGTCGGGTGCGCTGACATGAGGGATATCTGTGGCCTCCTCCTCTTGCAGGTGGGCACGGAGAGTTTGAAGCTGACCGAGTCGAAGCGCGACTTCTCGAATTGCATGTATGAGATGATCGGGGCCACCGTGCCGAATAAGCTGATGGGCAAGCCGCAAATCATGATGGAGAGGCTCCAGGATGGGGCTTCACTGGTGGAGGATGGCTACGACAGGGTGGATCTGCGCGTTTCGGAGAATGTGAGGAACATGAACTTCTCGAGTCTCTTGCTGCTCCTCTCCAACATCATTCTCGGTGCGACACCCCTGAAGGACCACCCCACGTCCTCGCCCTTCGCAGCCCCCCTCGTCGCAGCCCTGTGTGTTCAGCACCTCACGAGCCCGCCTACTGCAGAACACAGTGTGCCCCTCAGACCTGTCCCCCCCCGCACTGTCAAAACTTCCACACCATAGAGCGGGCGCGCGGGGTTCTGGCAGGTGTGGTCATGATGGGGGTGGGGGACATCGATGCGGCGGCGTTCATCTCTTTCGTGATGGGCGTTCAGAGCATGATGGACATCATCAAGACCACCGCAGGGCTCTTTGCATACTTCCAGGTCCTCCACACGCCTCGCAGGCACCCTGCAGCCGCACTCTCAGTCCCGGAGGCCCTCTCACAGCCAAGCAGTGCATCCAACATATTTTTCCCAATTATCAGTAATTCGTACCCTGAAACACACTATCGACCGTTATGTGCACACCGATCAGGATGAGGACATCAGAGTCCTCGCTCGATGTTTTAATCCTTGACCGCATCAGCATGGCCCCTCAATATGGACCGAATGGAGGGCGTTCAAGATGCGGCTCGGAGATGGCTGATTGCCGGCTACATGTGATGTCTGGTGATGCGTTGATCTGAGTCAGTCTAGAGAGGGGACGCGAGGGGAGAAGCGTCAAGGGAAGATCCTAAAATGCATCATCTGGGGGGCCAGCACATTGGTGCACTTAGTGCACAGCACACCTTTGAGCCGCTGGATGTATCCACCTCACTTTTAATTCACTCTCAGGTTCTGTAATCCCGCAATCCTCCTTCCTCGCAGGCGGACTGCAGATGATTGGCCCTGACTAATTTTCGGTCCTACATGCTGACAGGTGTCCAGAGGGTCCTTGAGCGACATGATGCGGCTTGCGCGCGCGTCCATCGATGACCCCCCTCCGGGGAAGGTGGTGGATCCTCTGAGCCAGTACGCCATCGAAATGAGCAACATGGACTTCTCGTACGGCGCTGCACGCGGTGAAGTATCAAACAAACCTCAGATGGCAATCCCGCTCGCCCGGTTCCCAGCAGGGAAGAAGGTAGGCGTTGTGGGCAAGTCCGGGAGTGGTAAGAGCACGCTTATGAAGCTGATCAACGGCGTCTACAAGCCCACGAATGGCAAGCTGTACTACTTCGGGTGCGGGCTCGAGCGTGCCTGACCGCCCGACAATAGCACCACCCGGCTTGAGCGTGCCGGTAGCAGTCTACAGCCGCGGCACGGCAACGGCCACACACAAGTAGCCTCTGTTCTGCGCGGGCCTTCACCCTAAACCCTAAACCCTAAATCTGGTGTTGTTTCACTCATGGAAGGTCTTGGAGCCTGACCGGTGGTTACAGGGTTGAAGACACATCCGTATATACCCCCAACCTGATATCGGTCATCGAGCAGGAGGTGCTCTTGTTCGACGGAACAATCAAGCAAAACCTCCTCTGGTCTGTCGGCGAAAAGGTTCGTCCATGAGCCTGCTCCTCTTCCTGTTATGTGTAGCTCTTCCTTTTTGCCAGCTAGTAGCATTTGCCTCAAGATGGATCGGGTGTCGTATAAGAGGCCAGCGGAAGTGGCGAACCACCTGCAGCTGAATGCTGGAACAAGTTTTGGGATTTTTTAGGTCTAGAGTTTTGTGTTGAGTTTATTCGGAATTTGCAGAATAAATTCCTGAACAATTCTTGTCTTGATTGTCAAATTCAATGCTGTCAAATTCAATGCTGTGTGCCAGATGGAGGGGGAGATGAGAGGGGGCGCTTGCA